>JAUZND010066227.1:0-17561 GCA_034780555.1 Coelogynopora nodosa | reverse complement strand
ATTAAAATGATGTGTTTAAGTCTAAGTCGTTATAACGATAGTCTTGTAGGTAGTGTTTTTTGGTAGATTATTATTCTTTACGACATTTTGAATTCTTGGAATGGCTGACTATACAATTGATTTTATCTCTAAGTGTCAATGTTATTAATAGTTAATTGATTATAGGGTATCGTTATAACGACTTAGACTTAAACACATCATTTTAATAAAAGCGGTTTGTTTGTTTGTTTCTTCATCTAACTGACGCACATATAAATGTAATTTTTCACAGTTACCCAGATGTATTATTAATAGGCCTTTTGCAATTATACCTTCAAATTAATTACGTGAATTACATTATTCAATAGCCTACATAAAATAAAAAAATGAATTTAAATGAAACTATAAATTAAATCGACTAAATAAAGTAATTAATTTAATTATACAGTGAATATGTTCATTTTCTTTTCAACACTCTCAAATAACACCTGTCCCGCATTTAACAGTTAAAAATGGTAAATTAAATTAGCACTGTTAAATACATTATTTTCCCCCATTCACTGAATTAGACAATTATATATTGTATTGTATTAAGTCGTATTACATTTAGATGACGAAAACATCTCTACTATGGCAGTCCAAAGGGTTCAGTGTTAAAATCTCTAAGATTTACAATTTAAACGAGGTTTGCAAGGTATACCTCGTTTACCTCGAGGTCTGCAATGTTTACCTCGAGGTCTGCAAGGTTTACCTCGAGATCTGCAAGGTTTATCTCGAAGTCTGCAAGGTTTACCTCGTTTAAATTATAAATATTAGATATTTTCACACTGAACCCTTTGGTCCGCCATAATAAATTGACTTCACTCTATAATACTCAGTCAGATTAGATGTAGAAAACACTCAATGATAGCAGGTATTTAATTGTTCACACACCCCTAAGCTAGTGGTTAACATACAATAAGTACAGTATAATATTACTTAACCCTGCGATAAAAAGTACATTAAAATCCTTAGACACAGCTATTACATACTGTGAAATATCCCGAAAGGTAACCTTGATGGCTTTCAATGACATTATGTATAAAATTACACGTGAAAAACATTTACAACATACAATGCTTTTTAGAAATTTGCAGAATATAAAATAAACATAATTTATTATCTTATTTATTTGATTAATCATTATTATAATCTACTAATCAGATAATTCTAAATATCTAATGCACTGTACTGTAGTGTTCCGAATAACCGATCATGATCGCTTATTAAATTTGCCCTTAAAATTCCGTCCTGATCGGCATTATTAGGAGCTGATCGCTTATTAATTTTGATGTTATTTTCCGTCCTGCTAGGTTATTCGGGTCTGATTGCTTATTAAATTTGCTTAAAATTTATTTTAATTAATTATCTTTTTACCTACTATATTTTTAAAATAAATGTTATAATATAATTGAAGTACCCATATTAATTTTGAATTATTTAAAATAATTATTAAGTAAAAATTATTGTAGGCTGTTAAAATTCTATATTTAATAATAAAAAAGAAAGCATTAAAAATGATACAAAGACTCTCAGCAGCTTGAACGATTAAATGAAATGATCGGTTATTAGGAATCCTGATCGGTTATTAAATTTATAAAGAAAATCTGCCCTGCACGGTTATTAGGGTCTGATCGCTTATTATTTTTTCCTAAATATCCACCCTGCTCGCTTATTTAGGCCTGATCGGTTATTCGGGACACTATAGTAAGTGTGAGACGTGGTCACTTCAAATCAATAATTAAGTCGCATAAAAATAGGTTTTACTTTGGCAAGTGTTAATGTTGAGCTTAGCCTTTGCCCACTGAAGTATGTTGTGGTGTTCGTCCTTTATATTCTGACCAGTTTGGTCATTCAACAATAATGGGACACATACTATTGTTGTGTCTTCGATGAATTGGACGATGGTGAAGTCGGGGTGAACCGTAGAAAGAGGGTGCCGGCAACCAGACAAAAAAGAGGAGATCCCAAAACATATCCTTGTGGGACTTCAGATGTGACTGGGATGATTAGGCTGCGTGTGTTTGTTATATCGGTGGTCTGTGTTCTGTCGGATAGAAAACTTGCAGTACATTTTATGAATTCAGTTGAAAACCCAATAAATTCCATTCGTGATACGATTGGTACTATAACCAACATAACGGTGTAACACCCCACTATTGAATTTAGTAGGGCTAAATAGTAATTTTCTTGATATTAAGATAGTGTAAAGAAAGAAATAGTTCGACAAGGATTCATTGAATTCAAAATACGGTCATCTGACCATACCCCGATGAAATTCTGTCAGTGGGAGATTGTCAAAGATTAAGTTTTTTGTGAGAAATATGTCAAATATTCGTGACCTATGGCAATTTATTAATATTGGGATTTATTTAGCAAAATGACTTCACATTGTTATAAAAAAAAAAATTGGTACACACCAATTTGTTATAATCCAAATAGAAAGTTGTAAATAAACTAAATTTATAAATTAATTTGCTATTATTTTTACATACAGTGTGCAACTTTTTCATCACCCTAAATATTAAAATTATATGTTTATAATTTTTTTAAATTTCAACCCGTTTGCAAACTGTTGTCGGCAAGAAAACGTCGACTGGAAAACATTTGTAAATGATCTCGAAAGCCTTTATAGACTTCCGTCATCGAAGTTATAATTTCTTACTATGGTGAAGTAATAATAATAATAATAGGCCTATGTATAATAATTATTAGGTATTACGTGTATTCTAAGTATACGTTTGGTTTATTCACCTTTAGGTATTGTAATATCTCAGACTTATTGTCAGAGTAGCATACAATCAATGACGATACTGTTATTACAACAAGCGTCATCACACCCCGGAACGTAAAACTTATATTTTAAGTATAGCTGTATTTCTTGTGTCTGGCGCACAATGGGTGCACATCCGTGCATGTCCAGAGAATTGGAAATGAGTTGCTATTCTAAGTGCATTTTACCAGCTCTAATTCTCGGCATATATGGTAAGGTGATGAACTATACAAATACACACATAGCCTATAATAATTGGACCATATGCGAGATGGCGCGATCGGGGAGTTGCCATTGTTTGCTTCTTTTTAATTAGTCAACTGTATATGGCGTGATGCGCTGCAGATAAATTGAGATTCTGCTGTAGTGTTTTAACTATTAAATTAGGCTTATTATTATGAGTAATTAAATATTATTTAAATTAGAAACCCCGTCACAATACTGTAGGAGCAGATATCTTTATAGAAACGTCATTATTAGGTCTAAGTAAAGTAATATTGGACTTGTATGTAATAGTTAAAAAAATTGAAACGATACTATACTAAGTGATAAAAAAATTATATTGTAATGAAAGCAATGCGTAAATGCATAATGAATGAAATAATGTATATTAAATATAAAACCTTATGAACATTGAAAAATAGAAACTGCCACTAAAGTGTAAAAAAATTAATTAGTGTGTAATGAGAAATTTTGTTAACAAAATAAAATTGATTATCAATAAAAAAATGTGAGATGTAAGAGTAAAAAAGAAGTATTGTAAAAGTAGTTGGTTTATTATTATATTGACCTTGGTCCCTGCATAATATATGCTTGCATAAGTTGAAGGATTAAAATAACAAAATTTCGAATAATGAATCGTATATAATTATCACAATAAAATATCGATCTCAATCTCAATACACCTATCTTCTGAAAAGCCTACTCAAACGACCCTTTTACACGCAGCTTATAATTAGTATTCAAGACATTTAAGGTATATTTACTACATTTATAGAGCTAATAGTAAGACTGGAGCAGAGTGTTGGTACTAACATTTAGACGAAGTAATTAGAAATGTTGAAACTGTCATGTAGTAAGTGTAGTTTTATAGTGTACAATACAAATTAATTGTACGAAGCCCAATCAGTTAAGTTGTAAATTCTAATTCCTTAATTGTAAAAGACCGACAGCTATAATTAATGAGTTACAGTAATGAGACAGCTATAATTATATACAATTTATATTCTTATTTAACTGCAGATTGAAAATGGAGTAATTTATGTTCATTTTAAATTATGGTAATTTCTATTTCCTTGTACACGATGCATTTCTATGAATAAAATCTAGGGGTTTTCGTCCGGGTTGTATTTTTTAATCATGATTTAAATGAGATATTCATTGGCTTTTCGGGTTCTATGCACTTAAAACCCTCAGGCCTTCGGGTCTTAAAAACATAGAACCCGCAAAGCCATTGATTATCTTACATATTGATTATCTCGTACATAGACATATTCACTCAGTTAATGACCATATTTATAAAAACTAATAATATTGTTTAGAATTAAATGTGACTTTTCGTCCTGATAATATATTGCATTAATATTTTCTCGCGCCAAGCAATTAATTATAATTATTTAAAAGCTATATATAAAAGCTTATTAGAATTCTAGGATGGGAATACACAGCTTAAGCATAGAAATATGTGCTATATATAATTATAATAAAATAGCAAATAATTATTCAGCTGTACAAGCACAATTAGTTATATCTTATTTAATGTAGTCTAGAATAAATATTAACTATTAGTTTTAGTTAATATTTAAATCTATAAATAATATTATTATAAACAGAAACCTTACTATCTCAAGCTTTTAAAAATACAACTATAAAATAATTTTCAAAGAGTTTAACTATAATTTTAATTAGTTTTGTATAAATTATAGTATAATCCCAATAATACTTAGTTTTTAAAATTATCCTTAAAATTATAAACCACAATATTACATAATTAAAAAAATATTAAGTCAAATTAAAGGAATACGCATATACATGTATACATTTGGTGTATTGGATTATAATTTAAAGGATGATTTTGAAGTACTAATGGGATTAAACTATAATTTAGACAAAACTAACTAAAATTAGAGTCAAACAGAAAACGTGCATTAGGCGTTTTAACATATAAATCATATAATTGAGGAATCACATTAAAATAATATAAATCATTAAAAATTCAACTTATTCCAAACTTGAGTTTTAGTATTGGTTATTATTATTATCAGATGTAGGTTAGAATTTTCGAAAATGTGTAATATTGATAATATTTAATTTGGCTATTAACGAAAACATTGTGAAATATAACTCTTATGGGGATACATTTTATAATATTTAAAATTATATATTACAAAATCATTACAAACCACATTTCATTCATAACAAATATGTAAGTTTAAAATCCTAAAAAAAAGTAAAAAACAAAAAATTGGGTATTCAACTTTTTAAATTCCAATTTATAACCACCATGGTAATTACTAGGTATATATATTAACAAACTCTTAACAATGTTAACATAGCAA
The DNA here is from genome assembly GCA_034780555.1 of Coelogynopora nodosa. NCBI lineage: Eukaryota > Metazoa > Platyhelminthes > Proseriata > Coelogynoporidae > Coelogynopora > Coelogynopora nodosa. The sequence goes on along the minus strand of JAUZND010066227.1, from coordinate 12,212 downwards.
GATTTCAAATAACTTTCTGTTTTACAACGGAATAACAAAAAGCACAATTAATTGAAACACTTAGAAATATGAGCCGAAGTGTGATTATGTAGCGATTGTATAATTATATCATACCAAAGTGATACTTCTAATATTAGATATATACAAAACACAAGAGAACACACAACTAATTGAATTATGATAAGTCTTCTTTTATTTGCTATATAACAAAATGAAGTTACACTTTAAATAGACAAGGGTCACACGCATGTCAAGATGAACATCGCGTGATCGTTATCAGTTAAAATAGATATTATCATATTGTCTGAAGGTCTTATCAGAACAACAATATGATATCGTCAAATTAAAAGTTACAACTTAGAAATACGTCTATGCTCGTTTATGTTAAAATATAAGTTGTTCAGTGTAAACGGAAAAATTTCAAACACAAAATAATGAATAATAAAAAGTAAAAAGCTAAATACGGTAACCGCACATATTATATTTAAATATATCACTCACTATATACTAATAACTTGTATTTAGCAAAATGAGCAAGTATTAAAAAACATAAGAAATGCCTACATTACTATGAAAATATGTCTAAAGTTATGGATGTAAGTAATTCTGCTCTATTTACATTGAAGTGATAAACTAATTGCACAAAAAATTTATCCATTCGTTGATGCAAACAAGTTTGATATAGTATAAAATTGGTAAATACACCATATTTTATACGTCTAATTTCAATGAAACATAGGTACATATAAAAAAACGATTGCAAAAAAACCGTAAGTGATAAATATGCATTAATACATGTAAAAAATGTCATGAGGAAAACAGTATTCTGTTAAATAAAATGAAAATTGAACATTCTAAACCAACAATTAGTCATAACAATATATATATATATACAAAAACAAGGATAAAAACGGTGCACCGCCTAACTATCTTTTTTCGCGTGCCCATTGGCAGCCACATAGCCGTTGATGTTATTATTATGATTGTACACCTCCGTAGCCTTAGCAGTGTCGGGCTTTCGTCGACGCGAGCGCATCGACCGGAGGACATCGTTCTTGATGAGCAGCCAGAACAGGATCGGGTTGAGCACGTCCATGATGAACATACTGACCCCGAGGATAGAGAGATAGCCGGGTCCAATGCGCTCCCGGTCTAGGTACATACCCACCGTGATGCGGGTCAGTGCGTAGCCGCGGAAGATCACGAAGGTGACCAGGTTGACAAGAGCGTTGGCCCGGTAGATCGGGCTGTGGAAGGAACAGCCGGAGAGCTGCATCAACTTGCGGATGTGGAGGAAGATGCTGTTCACCTCGGTGAGGAGGGCGACACAGTTGTAGCCGATGTAGCGCTGGGTGACGATGTTGTAGAAGAAGGTGGAGAGAACCTGTTGTTGGAGTGGAGAGAGAGAGACAGAGATCAGACCTCTAAGTAGAGTGCATTTAGTGGGCTGTTTGTGTGTATTTTTCAGCGTATCCCAGAGACCAATAGAGAATTGTCCTTCACACAGTTAAAGAAAACAATCGATAACAGCCATTTATGCAATAATTTAATTTTGTCAATAAAAAGAACCAAACATAGGTATTAATGACAATACGTTTCGTTTGTATATAATATTACGTTTAAAAATGTTAGATCGATAATAAACTTTTATAAGAATTAGTCGAAATTATATAATAAAGTATAATAGAAGTTAAGTTAGATAAAGTGAATCTATCCACAATATACAAATAGAAAAAATAACCTTGTTATATGTAATTAAAATAAATATATAAATCTATAAATCAAAAATACCGGAACAGAAAAAAAAAACTCGGACAACTGGATATAACGCACTAATTTTTGGGTGCGTCAATCTTGCCTATCGAATTCATTATAAATATAGGCAAGTTTTTAATGTTTATATGCATTAGGTTCAAATGTACAATATTTATGTAAATTATTAATATACAACTGTTCTGGTCCATATTTACCGTTTCTATAACGTAATATTAATATTTTCAATAGATTAAGAATCGAATAATACATTTGAAATAAATAAATGAAGTGACGAAATGGTTTGTAAAAATATTTTATTTGATTGCACTTCAGCTCTTCATTTTTCCTAAAGTCCATACGAACTTTAAAATGATATTAAAATTCAAATTATAGAAATAAATGAAAATTGGACCACTCAACACGTGGACAAAAAGAAGAGGAATATAGAATGTAAATTTAAATGTATACAACCAGGTGGTATAAATAAAGATGGGGGAGATCTATCTAGTTAAATACTTTTATGATTTTTTAAACTTTTTAAATATGTTTTGTATATTGATTCATCTATTGTAATGATCAACATTGACTAAATATTGATTTGTAATGTTATCTTTATTTCCAAAATGTTCAATATAATTTTTCTCATATATATATTTTAAATTGATGTAATTAATACAATAATCTATGCAATTTAACATTTTTATTATCTATAAAATGTACAATTATTTTCTTCAAACTCTGATGATGGTGTAGTTTTCACCGAATATATAGTCTATACATATATCTTTGTTTCTTCATTTTCCTGAAAGTGATTTATTATGAATTATTTCAAACATTTAAATGGTTAATAACTGCATTTTCAAAACTTTTATAGTAATATATGCGAGCAGGAATACCAGAGAAAATAATCACTGTGATATTATATGTAACAATTGCTTATGCGTATAGGGCCTACGTTGTATAACTTATAACGTATGTTGTACGTTCTATAGTCCGTTATAACTGGATGTTACCGTATATATAGTTTATGTGAAAGATTGAAAACTGTTAGTTAAGGAGAGTTTGTTCTCAAAAAACTAATTCAGCAAATAAAATAAATCTTCTGGCATATTTTTATTTCTTATGTGCAGAGATCAACATACTTTGTTTTAAAATATAATACTATACATATACATAACCAGTCTTTTGGTATCAGTCAAGTTTACTACAAACTACAACAATCGATTTTAGATGTGCATACAAAACCAATTTTTGTTTGCATTCTTATATAGCCTTTTTGTGGAGCAAGCATATCAAAGATGACTGTTTGATGACTGTTTGACTCATTCATTTATTTTTATTTACACATACAGATTTTCTATTAACATAGTTGAAATGTTATCGAATTTAATGTATATATATGTAAGAAAGTTAAACACCACAAGTATCATAAAGCGAGTCAATCCATCTATATAAAATTTGATTTTTTCATAATGTTCTTCTTTAACTTAAGGCTTAATGCGACGGTTTCTTAACGGAAATGCTTGTTCCAACTACTTTCATTTCAATTTTAAAGTGAACCATTGACTTAAAAATTAAATCAACTCATAGTTCTGAAAAAATTAATATTAACCTATACGTAACTTATGTGTAAAACATGTTTTCATTAATAATTTTTATCGTAAGCTATGGTATTAATACTTTTTTAGATATTACATAAACCAATAAAAATGTTTTATTTAAAGTTTAAAAAACATCTAGCCAAACAACTAAAATAAAAGCATTAACATTTATTACACCTCATATTTATAATACTCAAATTAATATTAAATAGTTTCAGAGAGACTCTCAATAGTAATAAATATACAATTAAGAATAATAAAGGTTTACAAATAATTACTGAACTATCTGTAAAATTTAGCACAGGACCATAAATAAATCTAAATAATATGTATAGAGTTATTTTGTAACAGATATATTTAATTATTCAAAAAACAAATTATAGTAATATTAAGTCTAACAAATATAAGAATATATTCAATATACACAAATATAATAATATTTTCTGAATATTATTTTTTTAAATATACAGTGTTTCTTAAGCATTATGATACACTCGGTGAATTTTACATCAAATAAATTGTAGCATTTAATGCTTAGAAGTTCCGTAAATTAAATAGAGTAAACCGCTGACTCTATACGATCGCATACCAGCTAACGTAAAAGCACTACTTTCTATAAGCCGAGACAATAGAATTCAAAAATCTATAATGCATTCCAGAAGATTATATAATTATTTACGAAGTGAACGACTATGCAGAATGTATCTATAGTATTAAGAGAAAATGACGTTTGTATGGATATGTTCTATCGCCAATGATAGAAAAAGAGAATTCATTTATATATAGTAAAAAATGCAAGCACTGTGTTTGATCTTGAGGTTTAGCAATAGGTTTTAACAGAGCTAAGGTCAATCATTTGTAATTATAGTAACTAACTACAAGCAAATGTTGTCTATACTAATACTCAAAGAATATTTCGTGGTTTTGCATTAGACATAGAATTCAGTGTGTCCGGTTACTTCTATAGAGTCGTTGCTTTGTCATATATACATCAAAGTTTTCTTGTACTAAACATCACTGTTGTTTTTTTATGAATTCAATGCAGACTTTATTAACTTATCACATCAATATATAATTTTATTGATTCCAGTAAGTTGTAAAATACTTTTAATTGGATAAGTCGTGCCACACTTTTCCAGTATGGTTTGTTGTAATGTTAAATATGGTAATAATAATGTACCAACTATTTTGCTGTGTCAGATAATCTATACATAACAGTGTATAGCCATATACTAGCATATTTGACGAACATTTCCATTAACGCATACCAAATAAATTTTGTAAACTGTCATATTAGCATTACTATATATGTCATTTTAGCTTTATATATATTATATCATCTGAAAAATGAATAAGTGGAATAACTATATCCGACACTTACGGCAATATGATGCAATGTCAGTTCCCACATAGAAAATACGCTTTTATTGGCAATCAAATCCGCGAAATCATACAAGAAATAGCCTGAAACAAATAAATAGAACATTTTATAATTATGTAGGTGTAGAACTATTAAATAATTGCTATAAATAAAGAAGAAACGTAACCTCAATTAAGATGACATATGTGAATAACTATGTTAAACTAAAACAATAAATAGAGTTAACAAATCAATTGATTTATTAAATAGGAAAAATAATATTATTAAAATAACTAATAAGATTAAATGATATCACAAACTATAACATTCACACTTTTTAAATTAGGAGTCAACTAACTTAAATTAACTAACATAAATACATTTACAAGTATTTTGCCATCGTTTGGCTAGAAATATTTTACTAGTAACTCAATTATTAAATCTTAGATGCACACTATACAGAAAACGTAGTATCGTTGTTGGATATATTGCGATCAACATATTATATTGGTCAACAGAAACAACTGCGAAGATGGACAAGTTCCTAATTATGAATAATTATTGTCTTTTATGCTTCAAATAAATTGACATAACAAAAAAACATGATCAATATATGTATATAAATAAAATACGCTTCTGTTGGCGACCATATCATTAAACTACAGGTAAAATAGTGTGAAATACACAAATAGAACAAACAATAAAACGTGTATTGTAAAGTAATCTATGTAAATAAAGGGGGAAAAAAGAGGAATTTAGACAACATCATTTATAATTATAAGTGTAAATTTGAGATAACAGTATAGCTTTTTTACCGTATTACTAAATTGTATCTATATAAGGATTATATTTTTATATAATGACAGAATTAAAATCATTAATACTATAATCAAGATTCCTACAGACAAGTCAAAACCGATGCTTTGTTAATTTAAAATAGATTAGACAAAATATTATTATAAAAATAATGTATAATAAGAATTTGGACAATTCCATCAAAGTTTTACAAATTGCATGACATATATGTATAAAAGTTAATCCATTTTTAGTGTGTGCATAACATGTATAAACGAAAAACATGATGATTATGGGTTATAAAATACAGCTGCAAACATAATCTATATATTAAAAAAACTTAAATACTTTTATTTTCAATAGTTTTATTGGAATGTACATACTTCATTTTCATGTACTCATCTTCAGATGCTTTATTTCCTAGGGTTTTTGAGTACTCTCTAAATTCAAATTAGAGGGTTTGCGAAGGTATCTACAAACCCTTGATAATCATATTATAGCTAGGAACGGCGTATTGCTAACAATATGTTGTGCATTTCATGATACAGGCAAAAAATTTGATACTTAACATATATATTTATGTACATAGAAATTGATATAAATAACTATATATAAATATATTTATAATGTAGTTTCAATTTCAGATATTGGACCATGTGTAACGACTATAACGACCAACGTCTTGAAATTCATGATGTGGGTAGTCCGCAAAATGTTATGGAACAATATTGGACAATAAGCTATGTTCATAAGCGTATATTCAGATGCTAAATCTGTTGCCTTTGGCATGATATGTACTATTCCACTATAACATTTACTAGTACAAATTCTAAATAATGGAATTAATAATTATTCATGCATTGATTGACAAGAAAATTATAATAAATATAACAGCTTTTACGACTAATCTAGTGGAAGGAATATTATTTTTAGTAAAACAAATACTGACATACAAACTCAAATAAGCTCCAAAAAATTGGGTCTTACAAAATAAATAGAACATCAGACTAGACTATTAAAATAATGGAAATGCAGATAACTGTAGTCAATGATAAATATCAAACACAATTACGGTTTAATTGTTATCAATATTGGAATATATTAATATATTAAGTTACAAGAAATAGTATTTAATCAAGATTACTTAAAGTAAATTCAACCGAAGTCACATCATACATAATGCGGATAAAAGTTAGTAATGAACTCCACCGTTGAAAACGGTAATATTCATATTCTAAGACTAAGGACAGACAGAATAGACAGACTAGATCAGACAGAATCTAAAATAAATTAAGGTGGGAACAGAATGAACTTTTTGCCCAGGTTTCTTTATGGGAAAAATGGATTTGGCGATATTCAAATGTTTGTTTTCGCTACTTAAAATAAATAAGTAGATATTAAATATATAATATTTATACATATCAAGTATAATAAAAACAAATGCATAGATTATAAAGTTAATATATAATTGAAATTGACATATAAGAAAATCAATAAATTCAATAATAAATTTAATTTGCTGTTGGCATGTTTAGGGGTTGTACAAATAATAAAATTAATAATGTTGACATTGCATGCAGATTTCACCATATTTTATAACATGAATACTTTTTAACATTTTAACACACGACACATCGAGAAATAAAATATCTATATAATTGAAAAGGCTTTCTCTGGAAACTATCAACAACATATATCAGTGTACCAGGAATACGATTAGTAAAATATAGTTTATCTGTAAATTGGAGTAACTAGATTGAACTGCGTATGACGTTATAATTTATAAAATGATCGTGTAAGTACATCTGAGAATTTACAGATTGTAATATATTATATATATATATGCCTGAAATGGTAGAGGTAGAAATATTACTCTACAACCATTTTACGAATAGTAATATTGATTATCAGGAGTATGTAAAATGTATGTTAATAATACAATTATAGATGCGTCAAAAAATATGCTATGTATATATAGATTAAATAACCACAACTCGAATCACTAGCAATAAATGGCGCAATTATGTATTTTAAACGATTTAAATATTATATACCGTAATAACATGTTGGACAAATGGTATGATGCATCGTGAAATACTCTTATATAATCATTCTAACGGTAAAATAAATGTAGATAATATTTAAATCACAAAGGTCAATGCTTTATTTATATTGTAAGCCTTCAAGGTGATATATAGAACCTCTTACAAAAAATATACAATCGATGGAACATAGACTGCCTAATGTATGTGAAAGAAAACATAGTTAACATACAAACAAGATATGATTGCATTGTTGCAACACTTGCTGTGGGTTTATGATTAACTTAATAACTTAAATAATTAAATAGTATTTTGGATAATATTTGCATTAAACAATGGAAAGTTACATAAAACAAATGTTTTTTATAATTATAATTTAGAAAATAACCCACCAACAGAAAAACAAATAAGCTGAAAATTTACCTACAAATAAATCGACCGTAATTCAAAAAATGTACCACAGATTAATTAGATTTTTTATATATTGGTCACATGGATATTTTCTGGTCTAATATCAATGACGTAATCATTTGTCCAAAGGCGCTAAATGTTATCAAGCTTTGATATATATATTTGGGTAATAATTACATATATATTTTTTATAATACATCGCCTTTTTTAGATAATTACTGAAAGTAATTATATTAAATTTTAACTCGAGTCTGAAAGCTTCAGTTAAATTGGATGTAACACTTTGATGATGAAATATATGTTTGTCATCTTACTCCTCTGAATAGAACGTTATAGTGGTAAAAAACATTATAAAATATATTAGAAATTAAAGAACAGTAGCCTTAACTGTCACCAGAAAAACAAAAAATTATAGTGAAATACCATTGTTTTATTCTTTCTTCTTTTAGTCATGCAGAGTAGTTTAAGTTGGCCTTCGTATTTGCATTCAATTATAAAGTCAACGTCCGCCAAATAAAACACAATTTTGAACTATTTTTAATGAACTTTATCGACTCGAATAATACCAATACAAAGTAAAGTGGACAAACAACAAGACTAACTACATAGATACAACAAACATATAAACAATCACTTACGCCCATGAAGCTGAAGGAAATAATTAAAACGTAAGATATATATATATATATAATAGCGAGTTATATTTAGCTGTTGTTTCTGGCAGATATAAAAAAAATATCTGTTAAAGTTAGCAGCTGTAGTTAAAAATTAAATACAAATCATTTTATGTATGAACTAAATATAAACAATTAACAATAGCCGACACAGAAATTTATGATAAATCAAGGAGACCTAGAATTACCCATAAATATAGTATATTACACAAATGCAAAGCCAATGATCAAAATAACAAAGTCATTTTACAGGTTATAATTACAGAAACTTTTTTGTAAAATCACTTTTAATTTATAAAGGTTATTGTCGGCATTGTGGTCTATGTAGATTGTTATTTGTATTTGGATTAGATATATTAATATAACTTACACACTAATAATTTAATAAGTACCTTCATTGCCATAAATATTATATAATTAGTGATTAGAACAATTACGGAAAACACATAAATGTATACTCCGATTTACCCAAACAAATAATAATTGATATATAAAACGTTGTACAAATTTTCTGTCCAATTTTTCCATATACATTATGAAAATCTTTCTTTGAATTCTGATGATTCAATATTCAAAGTGATATAAAACTTACTAAAAACTGCATATCAAATGTTTTAATTTTTTTATATAAATATAATGTGTAGTTTTCTAAACATACAACAATTGACAAATAATTTGAATGACGTACCTGTTGACACTAGAAGCAAGTAGTAGGTGTAAGGCTTTATGTGAAAAATTAGATCCTCCAATAGTTCAGGATAGTAGTAAAAACTGGAAAAAGAAAATAACAGTGAAATAAATTGCTATATTTATTTTTCACCTTAAAAATTAAATTAATTAATGGATTACAATATAAATGTACATAATAATTATGACAATAACATGACCAGAAACTCGAAGTCATCTCACATTGTTCAAGTCGTACAGCATAATGAATAAGGGTGAACATCGGCTAAGTTTTAGACCAACAATTGAAGTACCTTCTTGAATATTTGAGTAACTCTCAAAATATAACTATTATTTTTTATATTTTAATTCTGTTTACGTTGTGTGTAGTTTTGATAATTTAATTTGCAATTAAAGATAATAACGATTGAATTTTAACAAACAGTACGTTTTAAATATTTGATTTGACACATACAAAGTAACACTTGGTCATAATGTAAAAACGATGATGATGAATAAGAAAATATGTTATATACTAGCAAGTCAGTATCCAATTTTTAAGATAAGTAGAAATACACTTTAAAAAATTAAAACGATATTAAAGATTTTAGACAGAAACATCTTTTTAAAGAATTTTAAAAAATTACCTTGAATATTAATGCATAATTATACTTTTTATTATTGTGCACACCTCACCACCATCATTTCATATAAAGTTTACCTTTATGCATATTTGTAGATATAATAAATTTACTTTCCAATAAAAAGGATTACAGTAACTATTTTCATAAATAATTAATAGTTTGCTTTTTGTTGTTAATGAGCAATTATTGTATATGTTGTTTTCTTTTTTGTGTAAAAACGATCAATGTAGTATTTCACAGTAACTACGTTTCAAGAGTCAGAAACCTACTTTATAAATAATGAAAATGTTCGTTTTCATCCAATATTAATGACAGTATACTTAATATATTAATTCTAAATAATAATTTAATTAAATTAATAATAATTATTTAAATAAAAACTGATACATTTATATTTGAAAAATGGTTTTACACATAGTTCTAGTAAGTGCTAGGCCTTGTTGTTGAATAATTTCATCTAAGACTGAAAAATAGAGTAAGCAAATTGTTTGACTTTATTATTAATTATTTTAAAAAATCCAATTTTAAACAACTTAACAAGTATTTAGTTTAATTTTTTACTAAAGACAGTACTGTATACAGGCCTGAGAATACTTCATAACTTTATGATTTTTAAAAAAACAATCTTATGGGTGGTTGTCTATACAAAATCAGTGTTGATTTATATAATTAAGATATAAAAAGATATGCTAGTGTAAATGTAATTTAATTATTAAAATATAAATAAATACATAACATTTGGTTTACAGTAAATAAATTGTGAATAAGTGAATAGTTACATACCTACACAATTCTTATGATAATTTTCATGACATGCTAGTTAATTCTTTAATAAAAATCAGTTAATAAGTTTAAATAATTTTCATGAAATGATATTTAATTGTTTAATTAAAATCAGTTATGAAGTTTTAATCATTTATTAGTTTTATCAAACTATGTAGGTATGTTAAATAAAAGATATTTGATCTACTTAATAATATTACTGTAAGCAAATAGTGTTAGGTTTGCAAAAAATATAATAATAAATATGTAATTTAAAATTTATTATATAGTAGCTATTATATTACATATAAACAAATAAATACATATAGCAAAATAGATTGATTGAATGAAAAACCTGAAATCAAACAGAAGATTTCATAATAATAGTTAATCATTAAACAAAAAGATACATATAAGATAAGCATATATTAATATTCTTTAGAATAAATAAAATAAATAAATTATTACATGAAACTAAAAATAGATTATATATAAATTGTATGCAAAAAATCCTACTCCAATATATTTTATTTTAAACAAATCTCAAAAATTATAAAAATTGTATCTGAAATTGCAGTTTTCATCTAAATCGCAGAAGATTGACAGGTATGTGTACATCTCAATGTTAATATATTTGATCCATTTGTTTTATTATATCTTTTAATTTAATATATTGAACATACTGACCTTTGTAGTCTTATTATAGCATAGACAAAATAATGAAAAAATAATTTGCTTAATTTTAGTGGAGGTAATGCATATAAAAATTAATTTAACTATGAAAAATGTAATAAAACATTAAATTAAAATATATTATTATTATTATATATTTATAATTATTGACATACTGATTTATAAAATTCTTATAATCTTACTAATGTTTAATTTAAATATCAGCTATATGTTTTTATAAATAAACAATATTTAACCTGGAAATACTATGTCAATAAACCATTTTTTTAGAAAACACCAATACATTTTTTACTAAATTTAGTATATTAAACTTAAAATATATTTTTTAAATTGGACATATTTTGATAACACTATATAAAAATAACAAACATATTTTATTATAATTATTTTATACTTCATATAAATAAATATGTTAACTAATATTTGCAATACAAATTTATTTATATTTAAATATTCATAAATTTTAGTATATAGAAAAATATTTAATAGATTATAATATACATTTAAATTAATTGATGCAATCATATATTGTAATAAAAATATATTTAGGTATACTAAATATTTTACAAAGCAGAAAAAGTATAAAATATACTTATAAGAGTTAATTATACAAAAAAATTGCAATAAATGTTATGGTTATTTTTTATTATTTAGTGAAAGAAAACACAAGAAAACAGTGAAAATAAGCATATATATATTAAATACATGGTGCCCCCGGTCAGTAAAAGTAAATAAATTTATTTTGGTCTTGAAAAGTCAGTAATTTCATGTGAAAGTCAGTAAATTTATTTTGGTCTTGAAAATTTAGA
>JAUZND010066216.1:0-17562 GCA_034780555.1 Coelogynopora nodosa | reverse complement strand
TTTAATATGAGAGATGTAAAATATGCAGTAGGTACGAATTTAATGAGACATAAAACATATACAATATGATTTAAAGCTACATACATGCAAAATAGAATTTTAGAAAAACATGCTCATTTTCCCTGACTTTTTACAGAAAGTCTGTTTTCCCTGACTTTTCCCTGACCAATTTTCAAATCCCTGACTTTTCCCTGACCGCTGAGAACCATGGTGGTCATATATGATCATAGGCTGTCTCCTTTGCTTGATAGACAACAGTGCGCAAATGTTTCTGGTCGTTTGCAGAATGAGAGCACCAGCTAAGTGGTTTTCCTGTCCATTCTCAAATGTTGTCAGCATATTGGGTTCTTGGTCTTCCTTCAGTGTTTCCTTGAACTACTGTTTTCGTTATTTGAGATTTACTGAAGCACATGTGTCCAAAATAGCCAAGTTATTTTTTTTGGATGTGAACCAGAAGCGTTTTTTGTTTTCAGTTCTTTAAGGATGCTGTCATTTGTTCTTTTCTCATTCCAGCTGACACGAAGCATGCATCTCCAAAACCACATTTCCATGGAGTCTATCTATTCATGTCTTTTTTCTTCAGAGTCTAGGCTTCACTACCTTACGTGAGAAATGGCCAAATCAAACAGGAGTCGCAACAGCAAATCCCAAAAAAGTATGATAATTTTTAATAAAAAGTATGACAATTAATATCTATATATATTAGTGATATATTTATTGTACCGTCTCATACATTATACTATGGACATCTATAAATGCTATATTATTATCATTATATTTATATAGGTATGTTTAGGTATGTATATAGGTACGTACATTGTGAGGGGAGGTGTGGGTCAGCAAAAAGCGTACATGATGTACAGTGTTGATGAAATGTTGTATAGTAAATGTTAGCAATTGAAACTCATATTGTACATATTGTACAATATAGTATATTGAAACTCATATATTAATCCATGAGGCGTTCCTCGAGCACTCTTCACATTGTCATTGAGGTATTTGAATAGTAATTTATTTACATTTGGTCTATCCATTGAGATGTGAATCAGTCTTTGCAGTGGAAGAACTTCAGCAATGAGAGATTCAGATAAAGACTGTTGCAGATCACAGGCTCTACAATGGCCATGAAAAAATGAACGGAGATAGCAGACTTTAATACTGCCACTGCCAAGATTCCAGAAACGGATATGAATATCAAGTTGCTTCTCAGTACTAGCTGTAGTGCTTTCGTCAAATTCAAGTGTATAAAATGTACCAGATTGCTTTACTGCCTGCACAGTTTCTTGATGAAAATAAGGCCCAATGCCATGTGAAATCAAATAAGAACATTTCCTCTCACTTAACTCCATATCCTTTACAATATTGCTATCAGGAAACATAGAATGAAAAAGGTCAGTTAAGCCTAAACAACTTTGAAAAAGTTGAGAAAAGAGATAAATTTGTGACTTTAGAAAAAGTTAAACAAAAAGAATACAAAACATTAAAAAAGTATGAAAAATGAGGAAAATGTATGAAAGTATGACATTTGCAAAAAAATAATATGAAAAAGTATAAAAGTTTGATGTCTGCGACCCCTGCTTATGTACCACCTTGTACACAACAGATTAAAGATCACTCTTTTTGTGTCTCTTCCATTTCATTAAATACTTTTAATGAGTGAGTCAGAGATTACATAACATTAATTTAGGCAGCATCACATACATGTACATAACACCATAGATATGTAAATAGTGAAGAGATGACATAATACCAGAAATATATGAGTGATTAAGACTTTATATATATCAGTATTCATTAAATCAAAATTATGTAAATGATGATATAGATAAGACACTAAAGGATTTGTAACTAACAAATAACTATTTTCTCATATTTAATATGGAATTTAATATAATATATAGAATTTAATACAATATTTAATATAGAAAATATGCGTTAACATGTAAACAACATTGTTTGCCTCTTGGCTGTGAATGTTTATATCAGTGCTAATAAAAATATAAAATATGTAACAAAAAAAAATTGCCACACATGAATCTGTCATGATATATTTAGTAAATTATGTTATTCAAGCTATTAACTATAACCTTATAAAAATTCACAAAATTATATTTTCAGATCTTTAGAGCATTTTCTCTTAATGCATTTGATTTAATATAGAGGCCCCTGAAATGTTCACTCTTCTCTACCTCTGCACACATCATATCACCAGAATTTGTCAGGGTTTTAATTTCTTGCTCTAACCTCCTTCTAATTATTCTCAAATCTATTAATTCAACCTTATTATTTATGTTTTGACTATTCTCTCATACTGTAATACATTATCTTATTTAGTACCAGATATCAATTAACTAAAAAGATAAAGATAAAACAATAATCAATAATAATTAGATGGGTTTATAAATAATCAATAATTGGTTTAAAATTTATTAATTAACCATAAAACTAAAAATAACCATTTTTTAAATTATAATAAAAATAATTATCAATATAGACAGTCAGCTTAAATTTTTTAATATATATTTTAATATTTTACTGTTAAGCTCCCTGACCTTTTTCTAATTTAACAGAAAATATATTACTATAGTCATCATATTATATATTTGGTCAGAATTAATAACAGTATAACCATTCATTTAAAACCTACTATCTATATATAGAAATAGTTTAAAATTATTTTTGATAAATGATTTAATTTGATTTCTGTAAATTATTATTTTTATTTTATATAAAATAAAATTACATAAGAAATCTTTTTTTTTTATTATTATTTAAATGTATAATTAATAATCATTATTATAATTATAAATAGTGTACTATAATTCATACTAGAAAAAAGTATTTTTATATAAAAAGTATTACTTAGTAAATATGTTAATAATCAAAAAAAAATTAGGATATATATTTAAGAAATAAAATATATATGCATAATTTTTTCACAAAATTACTATTAAATTACTGTAAAGTTAATAATTACTGTTAATTTATTAGAATGAATTAATTCAGATAAATATAATTGCTTAGCTTATTTATTCTGTAAATTAACTATTATATTTAATAAAATGTTAATAATTTATTAATAAATTAACTAATGTTTTTTAAATTATTTTATTATTTTATTTATAATTATTATATAAAATGTATTATATGCATAAATTATAATGTGAAGTAAATTTAGACTTAGTTAAGAATTAATTTGTTTATGGCATGCCTAAAATTAATTTTAAAAATCTATTTAGTAATTGAAATACAATATTTGATTATACTAAATTATATAAATAAATATTTTTGATATATGCATGTGTAATTTCAACAATGTCAATGTATATTATAATAACAAGGATAAAACTAATATAAATTCATGTAAAATTATATAATAATTAAGAAAATAAATAATATAAGTTATAATCTGATATTATGACAATCTTTAAGCATAACCTTATAGTTATAAGCCAGGGTCCAGGACCACAGCCAGGGGTTATACTTATAATGAGAAAGAAAATAAATTATTAGTTAAATATGAAAATATAGTAAAGAACATACAAAAAATGTGTTTACTATTCTAAATAATTATTCTATTAGCTATTAAAGACAAAATAGCATCAACCTTGTAAGCATATCTAAATTATAGATTTTTGTTTTATTTTTATGTTATATTTATATTATACCACATTTATATAATTGTGCAACAATAACAATGTATTTATTGTAAGAGTAGTAATATATTGTCTTAATAAAATAGTAAATGTTTAGTGTATAAAAAAGTATGGTATAATAATTGTGATTTCGTTAATCTCGAGAAAGTGTAAAAAACTTTTAAATATTTATAAAATTATATATTATAGTTTCAAATAAAAATCTATAATTTATTAAAAACCATTATATGAAAATGGATTCAAACTACATAGTAATGATATAGAACTGTATTTAATTTCAATTAGGCCAACACCAAATCAATTTTAAAAAGAGTATATCGAACAAAAAAATTCACAAAATAGGAAATGTAGCAGCAAATTTAAATTTATTATTAACAATCATTTACACTACCAATAAAAACAAGGATGACTTTTTCTGTATACATTTTATCCGTATATATTTATAGTGTAAAATAAATAAGGTCATTCGAATAAGTTACAAATAATTTTTATAAACTTTGTTTGCCAAAAATCATATGCATATTATTATTTAATAAATTATTAATTTTATTTTAACATTCCTCTAAAATAAAACTTGAACAATTTATATTAATGTATATATATGGTTTTATAATGTATTCTATTATTATATTTTAATTTTAAATGTGATATACAAGGGATAATAAATCTACTTAGTTGGCTTTATTAAAATTGAATATTTTCCGTATTTACACAATAAAAATTAGAATAAATCCTACACACTATGCGTATCCTTTAATATATTTTTTGTTTTCATATGCTAAATCCAATGTTCCGCATTTCACGGAAATAATAATTTTGAAAAAATAATATATTTATACACTTAATATCATTTTAATTTAAGCGACCGTTTAAAGTTTTATGCATTTAACCATTAAATTCTAACGCAAAGAAAAAAATGTGTAGCTGCAGAATAATTTTTAAAATATGTGGAAACATTAATTCACACATTATATTCTCAATATATTAAAAGTGCTTTGTTTCATTACTTCAATTAAAATGTAGACTAATGTAACAAATGGTGCATATATTCAGATATAGATAAGATAATTATTGATACATTTCTAATTACGGTAGGAGAATAATTAATCCGCATAAACATATAAATAAAAATATAAACTTAAAATATAGTTATGACACACAATATTATCCATATACTATACATATTTTCCTGAAAATATTATATATAAATTCCTGAGATACAATTTGCGACGTTAAATATTATACAAATATCGATTGAAAAACAAATTGATTAATATCAATGTTTCCACTGCGCTATCACTAAACAACGAATACTACGAAGTTGTATATTCTACCTATACACGCAGTGATAGCCAAAATAGTACTAACTATGCATACATAAATAATAGAAAATAAAACTAATATCTACAACAAATCCTAGACCAAAACATAAAATTAACATACAAGAAGGGAGGTGCAACTACATCAGAATTCTTCCTTGTTAGTTCCTTTATCCGGAAGTATATAAATATTTCTAACATGTCCTTATTTGTTATAAATATGTTATTGATAGTTGTATAAACATACATCCCTTCTTGAAAATACCAATAATTTCACCAGTAATTTATTATTTGAATAAATAAAATATTTAAAGTGGTCTGCACATTTACTCTTTTATATACCTAGGCCGACATGTATTGATTTTAGGTTTCACCAGATTAAAAAATATATGAACTGCTTGCGTTTATTTTTAACACTTTCTAACTATTTACTAGAACAACAAATTTTCTATGCTGCTACTGGTAATAAATACATTTCAGAAATTTAAATTTCGGTGAACTTTTTAAAATTAGTTATGTGAAGTAGTCATAAAATAACAAATACTGATGCACTTCTATTCAATTCTGTTTAGGTGAAATATAGATTGTCAGAATACAACTTCAGAGCTTTAAAATAAACGGGGAAAGTTTTTAAAAAATCACTAAAATCTACTAATTACAAAAAACAGTCGCTACGTATTTCGAGCTCACCAGAACCGATATTAAACGTGGCACCAATTAGAAAACAACAAAAAAAATCACATGTTTCTCCAAAATTCTTTTATTTATCGTAATATACAAGGCGTCAACACAGCAAACGGCAACCGCCAAGCCCCACAACAAAAGTCAATAACCTAGATAATATTGATTTTATTGGCAACATCGAGCGCGTCATAGTCAGATGTGAGCTTGACATAGGCCTTCTTGAGCCCATCAGGTCGGATAAGTGTGTTCACTTTAGCGGCCTCAATATCATACAATCTCTTGATGGCCAACTTGATGGATGGCTTATTGGAACGTTTGTCGACGATGAAGACCAGGGTGTTGTTCTCCTCGATCTTCTTCATGGCGGACTCGGTTGTCAGGGGATACTGGATAATCTTGAATGCATCCAACCTAAGGAGACACGAAATTTGAATGATTGATCATTACATACAGCTGAAATAAACTGAATTCAAGCATGCCTATCAATCCTAAATAATCCCATAAATTTTGGTATGCATTTAATATGTTTAAATGATTGCTAAGGATTACATGAAAAATTTAATAAATGTAGGATGTATTACCCAAAGTTCAAATAATTTAATTTAAAATAAATATATAAAAAAATATTTTCTCTTATATCGAGACGCAACCTTTACCAACTATTTAGATTTTTTTAAATAGTACACCATACGGGCCATTTTCTGGCATTATCGTATGGCACTCAAACAAACTCAGAAGAGCTGCTATACACTCGACAGACACAGCTGTCTGCCAGGGAGATAAAATAAAATGAACTGCTGGGATTTTAAACACTTAATCGCCAACGCCTTAACCGACTGGACTATCTCACCCACCAATTCCATAAAATCACCTTAATTTGTTTTTAGAAAAAACACAAACCATTTCCAGATTAAATATTAATGAAATCGCTCGTAATACACATACAAAACATAGTTGCAATAATTATTTGATAAGTATATTTGAACCGATCTTAGTATATGACAAAATTGTGATGGCAATCATAACAGAACAACATTTGAAATAGGTTGTTATGCAAAATATTTAATCTACATGTACCTGACTGAGTGTACATTGGTTTTCCTCAATAAGAACTATTTGTCCGGGTGCATTTTATTTAAATATCACCGAGGATCTAATATGAGCCGTTGTCGAGCAGAATGCCAGGATTTCATTCATATGACGCTGGCGATATTGGAAATATAATTATCTTTTTCATTAATAGCAGTCAGCATAAACAACAGGGCTGATCTTTGCTTGAAGTTGTCGCTATCAAAACTTAAGTTCAAAATGTTTACTATGATCTAGACTACTATGTTTAGAAAACGATGAAAAAGCTTAGTTCGCAACCTGTTAAGTCACAATAAAAACAATATAAGATATGAACAAGAGGCTCCTATGATTAAAATAAAACAAAATAATAGGAGTAATAAGCCATTTTCTCCACAAAATGTTTATAGAAACTAACGTGGTCATAAATGCTTGAATCCTTTTGAATATGTGGGAATGTGAAACACTGTGTCTTTTAATGCTACCAAAGTATCCATTAAGCGCTTTAATGATTTTCAATATACTTTGTAAACGAACCCTTTTCTAACATAGAACAAATAATACGAGAGTCATCTTCTGGATGTGCAGCTGTATTTGAAGAAAAAAAGACGTATTGAAGTAATTTTTCTATACTTTAATCATGTTTCAGTACACCTATACCTTAGACAGGATAAATTGTGAAATATGTGATAATTACGGAATCAATAAGCTTCCAAATGTTCATGTTGATATTGTGGCAACGGTGCATAAATTTAACAACATATGCATAACTAAAGAAACCATGCTCATACAATGCTTTGAACAATCGAGTTGCAACAATGTCCCAGCAGCATGAATCATCATGATATAAAATTTAAATACCAAAAAAATGACCACTACAATGTTATAATTTGAGAATTTTTAATCCTTTTGGACAAATTTGAGTAGTGATCAGGCCTAAAATAGGGAAGTGCATAAAGCGTGTAGAGTCAGAAATCTGGAAAAACCAACCTACAATGATTTGCCTCCTAAAGTACAAAGGTTTCTAGTTGTAAAATATAGGTCTATTAGGTATATAAATATTTAACTTTATTATCAGTAACTTTGGATTTCTTAGTAATATATGTATTCGGCGATAGATAGAAATTACGACTATCCCATCTTACATTTTTATAACAATCAAATAAATTATTTAACTTTTCATTAAAATATAAAATCAAAAAAATACGCAGCTAGGAATTCGAATAGTATATTTGATCTGTAATCATTATAACATGTGTAATGTTTGATAGGGCAGAAGTTTCAAAAACCAAACAGTACAATATCTTGGTTTTATCTCAAACGTGGCAATTCAAATAATCAAAAATACCAGACTGACATAACTACAACATAACCCGAAGGGATACAATGAAACATTTTAAAATAAATTAGTTAAAATTAACACAATTTAATATTTGCACATAATTTCAGAAAATATAGAAAAAGCGAAAAGAAATATGTTGTATATAATGTACAGACTATGGAGTTCTATTCAGATATAAGTGAAAATAGGTGACATACTTGTTTCGACTGGGGACACTCTTCCTGTTGTATTTGGGAACGCGTGGTGGCTTGTAAGTGTTGGGGAGCTTGAACCGGGGGGTTGTCCTGATCTTGCGTTTCCTCTGAGCATGAGCTCCCTTGGCAATCGTCTTTTTGACCTTCAGCGCTTTATCCACAGCCGATGGCTTGGCAGCAGAGCCAGGCTTTGTTGCCCCCTCTAATAAAGTTAAGATGTATAATTGAGTTAACATGTGCACTATACAATAAAAAAAACATTCCAAATAGCAAAATTACAATATAATACAATTCAGAAATAACATAGTTACAAGTAAACGACAATACTATAGTATACTAATTAATGAAAAACATAAAAATAAGAGGGATGGTCCGAACTATCATTAGTTTTTCAACATCAATATTATCACATTATAGAATACAAAATAATCATGTAAAACAATCAAATTAAGCATACATGCAATATAACATTCTAGCATTTAGTTGGGAACTTTTCTAGGCTGCCCTTGCATTTCGTCAATCATTACTAAAATGTTGGCACAAAAAATGACATCAATTTGTATCTATTAAGAGGGTATGACCAGGTGGTTTAAAATGAGGAATTGAACAAATAAATGAATGAGTCGATTGACTTCTATTATTTCATATAAGAATGTTAAAAAGCATATTTGAAATTAAATAAATCCATTACTTGGCAGATTGATTGTTACATTGACACATATGATTGCTCATATTTATTGAGAAGGACTAGTTAGTACTATTGCACACTTGTTATATAGATATATTTAAATGGTGTTATGGTATTTTTAGTACACAGGTTCATGGTTCACAGGTACATGGTTCACAGGTACATGGTTCTGTAGTACACAGGAAAAGTTTCAAATATTACTTAACACTTAAAGAGTAAAAGTTTTTTTATAGATATCAAAAATGTTATTCGTGAAATAAATATTTGAATAAGAATTGATAAATATCAGGAAACGGATGGATAATGTTTGTAAATTTATTATACAGATGAGCATAATTTAATAATCATATAACACCTATATAGGGCACATATTATATTTATAATAATGATCACAGGCTTGCCAAAGGGAATAAAATTAATGATTAATAGACTTTTATTAAAAAAACTATTAAATAGTATGGCAAGAAATAGTAACAAATAACACGAGAATATAACTATTTAACATGATAACTACTATTCATAAAAGTTTAACAAAAGATAACATCACTGATTTACCTAATAGGAAATTATTTTTTAAAAATTAGCATTTTGGTTTCTTTATTTTCCACACTTCTGTTAGACTTGCTATGCTTTGTATGTTATTAGTCACAGATAATTATAAGGAATAAATGACAGAATTCGTTATATCTAGTATGATATACATTATTACTTATCAAACAAATCTTCACATATGAACATTTTAGTAAAACTTCGCTATCAGATGAACTGTCCAAAGGATTAATTGTATCTCTAAAAATGTATTCTATTTAAGATCATTCATTGTGCAAGGCATTGAAGTATGAATCCATCAGGGAATTAACGACATGACCTGCCAAATAAATTTCCTGTGGTCTATGCTCATCCTTTTATAGACAACCCTAAATTTGATGCCAAATTTATTGGGTTTCTGTGACATACAATGCTCAATGGGACACCTTGATCTTCATCCGGGTCGAAGAAGTTTTTCATAAATAGTCAGTTCCAAGGAGGTCTTATAAAAAACCTAGCAGTTGCTTACCATACAATCAAAAATATACAGAAAGATAAGCAAAGTATACTACCAACGATTGATGACCAATGTATAATTAACTGAAATACTCTGAAACTGTATTGCAATTTTACTAGCCAGCCAGCTAATCAGGCGAAGGTATAATCATTTATGATTGACCAAAAACTACTTACAGTTAGTTAGATTAAGATACCTACAATCTACATCACTCCTCAATCTCTCCAAGGACAGTCACTGGGTATTTAGCCCTGTGGAACAAGGAACTGGCGGAAGTGCCAGACTGGACAATTCATAGCCTGCTTTACATAATTATATACTCTACAATTCATACTCCCTGGTTCACACATTATTTCAGGTGGCTGGCATAGATAGTTTCATGGTTCATAGCAAAATGCAATAGGTGAAGACAGCAGTTAACAACAACAAAATTACTTGTGCAATTAATTATTGATATTTAGATGGCTTATTTGGTGCTGACTCATTTAGAACCATTATTAAAATTGTGTATCTTCCATAATTCACAAAGAAGATAGCTTCAAAAAGCAAGGAACAGCAAACTGGTGGAAAATCGTTAACAAACACAAAATCGAAAACAAGAGTTTAACTAGTTTCTTAAACTCCTACACCAATATTGAAGAAGCCGCATGCAACATTAACACCTTATTCTCTGATATTTGCAAAACACAACTTGATGATAACCCCTGGTCGCCCAAATCAAATATTAAACCTACCCCAACAAACTACCCACTGAAGAAGAGGTAAGACTCCTGTTAGATAAAATCAACCCTCATAAAAGTGGATTAACTTTCCCATCATGGATTCAGAAAAACTTTATCAAAGAACTGCACAAACCACTTCCCAAAATTTACACAAACAGTCTCATCGCCAATACTGTTCCATACATCTGAAAGAAAGACCATGTAACCCCTCTTCCAAAAGTTAGAATAGTGACAACATTTGCAGAACTTAAACCCATCACAATTAAAGATTCTCCCGCAGTGTCTAGAAAAAATAGTGAACAAAAGGATAAGCAAAGCCATTTCTAATTTCGTCACCAAAGATCAGTATGCCTACAGGGAAAACACCTCTTCCGAGACCACTTTATCAACAATGATACAAGTTATGCAACAAGAATACAACCAGAAACCATGTACTTTCCGCATCATCTGTGCAGACATGGCAAAAGCCTTCGATTGTACAGTAGAAGATAAAATTCTTCTTGACACACTTGAATCATTAACAGAAATTAAACACTATATCCCATGGATCAACTCATTCCTTCAAAACAGAGAACAGCAAGTTTTAATAAAAGGAACTGTATCTTCCTGGAAGACCAAAACGAGAGTCATACCCCAAGGCACCATTATGGGACCAAAACTATTCACCATAATGCCAAATAACCTAAACCCAAAGAGTGAAAATATGAAACTGTACAAATACACAGATGACATTTTAAGCAATCCCCACTTTAAAAAAAGACAAACCAGATCAAAGTCAAGAGGAGATGAGCAATATCAAAAGATGGGCCAAGACCAACAAATGACCCTAAACACAAATAAAACAGAAGAACTTATTGTGTACTCAAAGCAACTCCACAGCCCAAACTCCACTTCCGATAAACAGATAATTAGATGGGTTTTAACCAAACTATTCTAAACCAAAATCCTTGGACTTACCATTGACAAAAACAGGACCTTCAAATCTCATATCACGGCCATCACAAAGAAAGCTAATAGCAAACTATACATCCTAAAGCAATTAAAGAACCAAGGATACAACAAGGAAGAAATGCAATATATTTACAATTCTAGCCTTCTCCCAACTATCACCTATGGATATGCAGCATGGTGTTCTGCCTCTACTAGTAACCTCAGCCCTCTTAGACAAGTCCACAATAGAGCAAAAAAGATAATTGGAACTGATATTGGAAGCCTAGATAATCATCTTAATGCAAAACTTAGAACCAGCTTCAAAGCAATCCCCAAGAACTCCCTCCATCCTCTTCACATGCTCATACCACCAACTCATGAAGTTGCCATGTCAGCATTCCTCTACAACAATCACACCAGAAAGACCTAGAACAGAGAGCTACAAGCAGTCCATTATTTACAAAGGTTGCCTCCTGGAGAACCTACCTCGTTAATGGACATTTCAATTCTGCTTTTATTTTTATTATAATTTCTCTCTCACTTACAATTCTCTTAGTACTTATTTTCCCTTCATTCATCAGTTACCTAATATTTTGTATCCATTCTGTGCTTGCAAAATCAATAAAAAAAGGATTTTTATTATAATTACTTTTGTAACATTTTAACAGTTATTTCACTGTTTACATGTAATTTTCATAGTCATAATTGTCAATTTTATGGTGTGGCATTAGGGCTAGGTACTAAATAAATTAGTACATTGATCATCTATTTCCTCTAGATGAAAGAGTTATAACAAAAAATGTGCCCCAAAATAAAGTCATTCTATCACTTATACAAATTGGAATTTAATATTCAATATTGCCATTTTCATTAATTTTGTTATTCTTTAGTTTAATTGGCAATAAATACTACTTTATCAGCTATGCAAGCTCAACAAAAATGGTGATTATGAAGAATGTCTGTAAATAATTAGGTGTCTGCTTAATTATTAGTGTAATCATTGGCTATATAATTATTTTATAAGTTATTCATATTTCAGCTTTTCAAACCAAAACCAGTTAAGCATCTCCTATAAAAAGGTAAACATTTTAACAAAATTAAAGAGAATAGTGTATATATTACTGAATTATTATTAATAATGCTGTAAATGTTTAATGACTAAATTAATGCTTTTTCAATTTAATGAAAAATAATAATTAGATGGAGTTGTAGATTATTTCACAAAAGTAAAATTTAGTCTCATATATTCAATTTTGGGGCAATTCCATTTGTTTGTGCATGATGGTGTGCTCCATTATTTTAGATATTTAACCCATACCAAAAGTTATTTTTAAGTAAATAATTGCTACACACAAACTAAAAAACTACAAATGAGTGATATAATATTTAAATTTTGTTTATTGATAGTAGATAACAATATTACAATAATCCAAATGGATGTTTGTGCATGATGCCAAAATGGAACATAAACTAGGGTAGGTAACTTGCAATCAACATATTAGCTAATTGAATCAAGCACATTGACGCATAATGCTTCAGGACACTTTATTAGAACATTATATATGTATATATAAACACAATAAGTGAAAACATTTTAAGCGTACAAAAACAAGAACTATTTTAATCGTTTGTGCGTGATTTTAAAAAGCGTTCATGCATGACCCACCTAGACCATCCCCTTGCCATGGCTACGTTGCAAAGAAATTGTACTTAATAGTATTAAATACACCAAAGTTTGAACCTTTTTCTTAACTGAGAGAAGAATGCGAACATAAATCTAGTTTTATACTGAGAGTAGGACCATTTAACCAGAATGATACAGATTCTATCGGTCCAGGTAGAGATTTAAGTATGATTGTCAGATATATAGCAATTGACTCCTTTGAATGATTCAAGTCATCAATTACTATAATGATTGATTTTAGTTTGTTTTCACCTATCCAAACACAACACGTGGATACCTAAACTTTTCGGCGACCCCAATATACACTCTGGATTCCATCCTGATGAAAGCAGGTGTAATTCTCGGGAAAATCGGTTTGGATAACAATTGACAATGGAGATGCATGAATTTTATCATTTTCGTACGCCTTCAACTGGTTTCGTTTTGTCTGCACATGTTGTACAAATTCAGGCAAAATACTGACAAGTTCTAATGTCGCAACTTTTGTCAGTTTCACATCCGCTATTATCCATTTAGTGTAAGTTACATCTATGGCAGTTGTCAAGTTAATTTTTTGTAATGCAATCATTATAGACAATTCAAGTTTAAGCACTCTGAACTTGTTTTTATAGAACAGTTATTGTGCTCTTTTCGAGATCAGCTGGTAAAGAGTTTCCTGACTTCTTGATACTTTTCAATAGTCTCCCACGTGCTTCAGCCAAATGACGAACAATTTCAACTTGCTTCCTTGGAGATGATGGTACCTTACTTGTCACTCGGCGTACTGCTTTCATTTTGGTGCAATTATTTGAGTAACAGCTTGTATCCAATTGTTTCTCTGTGTCTGCTTCAACCCATTCTTTTTTCCTCAATCTTTTTCCTCTTATTCAATTTACCTTCATTAGTCTTATTTTTTGCATGTAACTTTTGAAACATTAATCTAACTTTTCTTTATATTCAGCAACTGTTTTCTTCTTTTCTCGAAATATTTTCCCTCTTTCCGCGGAAGATTTAACCAATCCACTATTGTAAATATAAATAGAGACATATTCAGTCACACTATTTATGTGATTTGTATGCAGAAAGCAGGAAATAGCGGTGAATAGCGTGCTGTTCGTGCGTGATGTTTTAAATAGCGTTCGTGCGTGATCAATAACAAATTACTTCTAAACTTGAAACTAAAATATTAAATAAAGTATTAAGTTATACAAAGCATATATCTTTATGACAATTATTAGAAATTCAATTTTCAGATTAATCAATAAACCATACAAGAATTTATACAAATATTGTTATCTTTAGCATTTGTGCATGATGTGCAATACAACTTACCAAAATAATTGTTAAAATATCATAACAAAGCATTTCATATTAAAACATAAATTTAAACATATGTTTTAATATAATTAAACAATAAGAGTAAAGACCAATGATGAATAATTCATGATAATATTTTATTGAAATGGTTGTTTACCATATATTTTGCCTTAGACTAGTTTGTTATTATGTTATTATAAAATAAAAGAATGAGAGTTGGTATACTATTTATATCAAAAAACCACAATTATTACTGGTAAGAACATAAAAAATAGAATAGAATAAATTATATTTGATACACATCAATTAAATTTTTTTTTGTTATCATGTCCAAGTTGGAATTGCCCTTTGGTTGCTGCCCAAATCCTTACTCATATACAGTACTGTGCAAATTAATTGCAACCCCTTCAACAATGTGCAAATTACAATAGTATTATACTTACGAAATTTCCAATTACTCTAAATTTGATTTTGGAAATTCCAAATTACTCTAAATTTGATTTTGGAAAATACAAATTAAATTTGAATATAAAATATAAATTATTATTAGAAAAATCCCATTTTCTCCACATCTGTTAGTGCAGCTCCAACATGACAGATATACCTCAAAATGTTCATGACCTGGTCATTCACCATCTTATCCAAGGCAGTAATCAAGTGGAAATAGCTATTTCTCTTAACCTTAAAAAGTGGACAGTAAGCCAAACAATCAGCAGGTATCGCACAACTGGTACAACTTTTGTAACATGCACAGTGTGCTGTGGACGCTGATGCATTATTGGTCCAGGAGCTGCACATCGTCTTGCTAGTGCCTCCCTTGGCGATCCACACCTCACATCACGCTAGCTACATCATGAAGTGGGTGGGGTGGTCATGCAGGCACACTCCAGCACCATCAGGTGCAGTTTGCTGCACAGTGGCCTTGTCGCCTACTGCCCACACACTGCACAAGCTCTCACACCCAACCACAAGTTAGTCTATCACAATTAGGCCCACCAACATCTCCAATGGACAGCCGATGAATGGTGCAATGTAGTCTTTAGTGACAAAGAGTGCTATTGAGCTTGGTGCTGCCAGGTCACATTTTGTGCACAGGGCCAAAGGAAGAATCAATGATGCACACACTGTGCAATGCCGCAATTTTCAGGTCACAGTTATGGGCCTGGTGCCATAGTGCCTATCCATGCCACCATAAATAAAGATCATTATGTGGACATCCTTCTAAATCATGCCATGCCTGCAACCAATGGTGGCAACCTAATATTTATACACGACAATGCCCCAGTACACACAGACCATCATTCAATCAACACCTTGCAGCAGAATGGCATTCGGGTCCTGCCCTGACCCCCATTTTCACCAGACATGAATATCATTAAGAATATCTGGTCGCTTCTCAAATTCAAGGTCCACAAGCATGCCTACACTACCTGCCCCGAGCTGATTGCAGCAAATATGGCTGATGATTGAAAATACCTATTGAACAATGCCAAATTGTGTCACCAAACTCAGTCATGCTAGGGGAGGTTACACTGGATATTGAAACTTTCTTGTACACTGGAACTCTTTTTTAGATTATTTTTTATCTTAGCTATGGGTACTGTAATTATGCTTTAAATAAATTACTTGTAAAATAAATTGTCTCATATTAATCTAAAATATTACAGTACTGGGGTTGCAATTAATTTGCACAGTACTGTACATTAATACAATTTTGTGAAAATCTTGACATAGCTTTAATTTGCAAGTTTTTTTCATTAATATTTACGGCAGTGTTTTTCTCTAGATGATAATGTATATGAACAGTATACATATTGTATAAGTGATATAATGTGGTATTTTTACATGCTGTTACATTACAGAAGTATATGTGCATTATAGAAATACATAGTAATTATATACTACTTCAGGCAATTTCTTGTAATTAATCTCATTTGAGAATTTTGGAAAATATAAAAGGTGCACCTGATGCACCTATTTGGTATCTAAAACTACTTTTACAGTAGAGGACATACTATATAAATGTATTAAACTATATCAGGACTAAGTCTACTTAGTTTGATATGTAAAATGCATGTTACAATATTAAAAACTAATTGTGTATTTTATATAAAATATTATATGTATACTGTACACAGAGGCATAACTCAGAATGAGCAATGTGTCAGTGTTCACACCATGGTTCAAGATAATGACTCTGTACAACCCAGGAAAAGTGTCTACTACATCCAGCACTTTATCCCCACTTACTGAATTATGTCCATACTAGATAATCAGAAAGCTGATTAGCAAAGCATGAGTCCATTAACACTAACATTTGATGTTGGCAATGGCAAGATGAGGATAATGCATGCCAGGCACAGGGCTGCCACTTTTTTCTAACAAAAAAATTCCCGACCAATTCCCACCGTTATTTCATTATAGAAAAATATAGAATAGAAATAGAACCAGAAAAATATATTTTATAAAAAAATGTACGCTGTTTCTTCTGCAGCTCATGGTTCATAATTTCGTCAAATAATAAGACATAGTCATTACCCTTGACCTTTTCTTCTAGAAGATAAGTCAAATATGGTGCAATATCATATGATATGTTGTACATTGTTTTAGTTTTTCCAAGGGAAAAATTAAGCACAATTTGGGAGTCAGGAAACATACAACTGTAAATGTCTCCTAGATTTTCATTGCAAACAAACACTCTATTATCTTCCACAGTCTGGAATAGCCAAATAGCTTCTGCTCTAGCAACATTCGTTTTCACAAAGGAATTAGTTGTGGAAGACGTTGTTGTTGATGGTGTCCTAATACAATTTAATGTAGATTAAGACAACGTAGGTGACACATCTTTGGCCACACAGGAAAGTTCCTTGTGTTTAGCACTTTTCATGTGAGACAGGAGAGCTGTTCTGCCCATAGTCTTAATATTTATCGTAG
>JAUZND010066215.1:0-39881 GCA_034780555.1 Coelogynopora nodosa | reverse complement strand
TGGTCTATTTTTAGCCATGACTCATGAATCTATTTATAAGTGTGGTCGAATCCACTCTTCCTATACTACTTATATGTATTAGACATGTGAACTACAAAATACCAAAATACTAAATAAAAACTCGGAGTGAAGCGGAGAATTTGTTTTATGTTTTTAATTTAAATAATTTAGCATTTTTTAAAATTATTTTTCTGCGAGTCCTTAAGATTTGACTGCGAGTACCTAAACATGGTACTTCCAAAAGATTATATCATTACATTCAGTATTTACATAAAGTCTTATTAATAAATTAAACTGATTAGATTTGATTCAAATAATTAAATAAGAAAATAGAGAACATGAATCAAATAAAGAAATGGTCAAACATTTTTCTAGTTATTCTTTACATACATGTTTTACGTATATAAATTGGTAAACAAAATAATTTGCCGCATTGGAAAAGGAAATTTCCATTATAATGGATAAATGTACTTTGCCCCAAGATAAATAAATAATATTATCTTTTTGATTATTGACATAAAATATATAACTAATTTTGTCATTTTCAATCATAATATTATTAAAAAAAGGGATATAATTATTACCTTACTTAACTCGTGCTTTCGAAAGTAGCTTTATCATTTTGTAGTAAATATATTTTAAGAAACATATATTTTTTATTTTTTAGTATTGTAAATTAAATAGTATTACCAATTTTTGTTGTAATTAATGGTACAAAAATATAAAAATTATAAAAATTTTAATTAAATAAATGTAATATAAGCTCACATATTAGTAATAAATAACGAAAATATGATTTACATACAGAAATATTGAAATTATAAATGTAAAAAATTTATTAAAAAAACAATATCGTATCGTATAATTTACATTAAACACATTTACAACACAACCCGGGTGAAAAACACAAACGAAATTATTTTTCAATTAAAAAACAAACACCAGGGAATAAGGTCTTCGTGGAACACTAATGATTTATTTCTCATATAAAATAACAATTTTTTAAATTATTTAATCAATCTACATAAAATATGCACACATATGGCATACTGATATATTTTCTTGACTAAAATATAGATTAAATATTAATTTTACTGTAATATAGGACAATATTACATTGTACCGCCATCTGCGAATTTGAGATTTAACTATACCAAGGTTCTTTCATTTTCTTTATCATAATAAGAAAATGTTCAAACTATCAATTTGAGATTCGCACACAATAATTTAATATAAATATGTATTACTTCTCTTCTGAAAGAGATAGAACGCATATAACTATATTGATTACGACGACCATGATAACGTATTAAAAATAATTATATTATTTTTTCGGATAACATTCCCATATAATTGATCGTTGATCATTGATCTATTATAGTATACGTGTACATAGTTTAAATTTAATAAATATTTTAACAATAAGATGACAATGTATAAATGATGTATATCGTAATGTATGTATACGTCATATGTATGTTATATATGTAAGCGAACATTTGGTCCGTAGATGAAGTACCATATAATACAGGAAATAACCATAATCCCTTTTATGAAATAGAATAAATGTTATATAGAATTTGGTATTTTTTTGGATTTAAATAAACACCTTTTATTTGTATTGATGTTTTACTTTTCAACACTCCTTAATTTTTGAAATTGCGTTAAGCCATTGTTTGATTCGTTTCTGTTTTTTTAATTATTCACCGTTGTAATATTATTAGGGATTATATATTTTTTCTTCGTATTTATGGGTTTGATAATAATAATTTACTTATATTTGTTATTACGTACTATATATGTAATATTTATTTTTTAATATTATTTTATTTACTTGTAACAGTATTCGTAATAGAATTTTAGATTTTTTTTATATACATTTGCTTGGCAAATCATTTAAAATATATAATTTCTTAGACCAAACAAACACTGAGAAGGATATTTCTTTTCTTTTTAAGTTTAAGTAAAAATCTAATTAAATCTACTAACAAATCTAATTATATTATTAACTTGGGTGTTTGCTTATGAACATAATATTGATTCATTTATTCTGTGATTCTCGTTTGTCGCATAACAGAACTTTTCTATTAACTGCAAAATACAATACCACAGCTGATGCAGTTAAAACATTCCTTCTATCAAAATCATGAACGATATTAATTAAATAAAAGTTGTAACTCACATTTTTTCTATACGCTTCTCTTTTATAGTCTCCCGCTTTTTTATGTAGTGCTTAGATGTAACAAATTAATCAAAACATATTGGAGCAGTATATTTATCACTCAGGGGTGTCATTTTGTTTTGTAGTGGAATTTTCTTCTATACATTTGTTACTAAGTTCACCACATAGCAGATTATTGTAAAACGTTTAATTAAAAAAAAAATTGTGAATCAGTGTCTTTGTTAAATAGATTTCCTATCCTCAAGCCATCGATTTCGCTTGCAGTAGGTACATGTAGGTATATTGTAATTGTATGCATAAAATTAAGCGAAATTTATATGTAGAATTATAGTAAATATTAAAGTCTATTTTCTTTTTTATCGATGCTTTAACATTTAATTTATTCATTTAATGATGCCTGTGTGTAATTGCTCGAATGTATCGTAGTATGTTCATTATATCGAATATAGATGGTGATGATTTTGATAGACATATTAATCTGCAATCCAGTTTCCGCCTAATTATATATACTCCATTGAATCACCGATTGATGTGTTTTTTCAGTGAAATACTATATCTACATTTGAGTGAATAATTGTCTTTATTTAATATAACGTAAACATATTTTTTACAATACAAAAAACATTTATAGTTTTTAAAACATTGAATGAACCCAATGTTATCATAAATTTTGAATAAAACCATTTTTTTTCTTCAATTTTTCAAAAAATAAGTCAAAATTGAAAAGCTGCTATACATTTGATTTTATCTCAGTATGTGTACGGTATTTCATTGTGTGTACTTTTCTTATAATATTTATAAAAAGTAGGCAGAATTTAATATAAATAATAATTAAAAAACATCAAAGAAAATTAGACCCTTTGATCGTCACAAACATAAAACACCCTATAATTATTACTTTAGAATAATTAAGATGTTATATATTATATGCTTAAGCGCTTATATTATTCGATTGTTAACATAGTAAAAGGCAGGGGAGACCTCAATATGTGATCAAGTAGTATATTATGCAAAAAATAATAATATAAGTAAAGTGGAACATTCACATTTGTGTAAAACAAGAGAATAACAATCGTTAAAACAGCAGCATACAAACGATAATGTCTGTCGTTAGCCTTGACACACAACTGTTGAGAATATCACGTTATTATGTATTAATAAAAAAATAGATTGGTGTTTAAAAGTATCAAAACAGGCATAAAAGAACAGATTAATAATTGTTCAGCAGTTTAAATACATGGCAACAAACAGAGAGCGAGAGATAGAGAGCACTGTAAGACCAGGAATGCAGGTGAGATGTCGTCAAATAGTGTGTCAAAAGGAGGAGAAAAGGGGAACTGCACACAATCCACTGGATTTTGTCGATCAAATAAACCGATTGACAAAATTAAATTATTTCACAAAGAAGTGGAAAAATATTTCAAATAAAATGTAAATTATTTTAAACACAAACGTTGAGAAAGTGTTTCAAAGGTGTAAAATTCGAATAAATATTGATGTAAATAAATAACACTTCAAATAAAGACTAATTGAATATTTCGTACATGCATAGTTATGCTATCAGATATTGTAGTATGTCAACATGCATTGTAGTATGCTATATAGTACAGTACCGATCTGATTTACAATTATGTCATATAATTGAACGGCTATTTAGATTAGTAGAAATGAAATTATAATATCTCTTTAAAAGTTTCAAAACATTCGAAATTTCTAAATAAAAGAGTTTTATGAGAATTCTTAATGCCCCCGAATGTTACAAAACAGGTGTTTATTAAAAAATGTAAATAAGAATGTAATGGCTCAAGGCTAAACAATGATATGGCAAGATGCACTGAACAAAAACTAATTATTAATATTTCAAACGTTTTATTGCAGTTCGTGGTCAATTTAATCAGACAATATACCCGTATATATCTTGCTATAAATGTTAAGGCACTCATCACTATTATAAAAACAATTAAAGGCAAACTTTAAAATATATACTCTATCCAAGCTAGCAGCTTGCCTTCGTTGATGATAGATTGTAAATAAAAAATTATCTGACAGAGGACCCGAGGCTATAGTCTTAAATGTTAAAATATGAAAATAAGGTATAATTTAATACAGCTGTATAGGACAAAATTTTCAATGAAAAATGTTGTAATAAGCGACAGTTTTAATGTTCTGTTTTTTATGTGATTTTAGAAACATAACAGAGGTTGGATTAATTTAGTAATTGACACAAAAAACTGCGAGATTTTGAGAGAAACTGTCAATTATTGAGAGATTCGAGCAGGGCCCAAATATCGGATACGTAGGACAATTTTGAGCCTTACAGACTTTCTCATGATTTTGGTCATCATTATAGTATGGATTAATTAACTTCATTCCAATAAATGTATACATAATACATAATTGTATATATATTGTTTAATCAGTTTATTTTAACTATTTAATTTTTTTTATTCACACAAGTCTGACTTGCCACAGGCAATTATCTGTCCAGCGGGTATATTTCGTTTCTTAAGAATGAATGGATTATACTGTTTTTGATAGTATTACGTTTTGTACTCTTTTTTAACGAATTTGGAAAAAGGTTGCAATTTTCGTATCAAATAAAACATCGTATTTTCTGTCAGTTAAATAATGACAAATTAAAATTACATTTTGACAATTTTAAATCATTGTGTTACTTCAGTTGATCAATATTATAATATAAGATAGTCTTACTATCTGTGTACATCAATAACAGATGTTAAACATAACTTAATAAGACTTTATTTATTTACTTAAAATAATAATTAAACAAGAAGATAAGATCTAATAAAGATTAAAAACTACTAGAATCATCCATTAAATTCAACGATTTCTAGCCGACTTATAAATCTTATTGTTTCAAATTAGGTAAATAATTGCTTTTTGATAACAGTTGTTGATATTACTTTTCGTAACTAATCATATTTAAATGTCAGTTTCAAATGTAATAACTTGCAGACACTAGTTCAACTCAACAAAAATTATTAAAAATGTATAAAGAGAATAATTTACGTTTGCTAGCATTCAATAGCATTCTTATTTCATTACAATAAAGCTCAGATTAATGCATAAATCATGATTATCTACACCCTATTTTAGTTAGCAGGCAGATGTCTACTTCAATAGCATACCAATAAAAGAGTTGTTTAAAAGTAATGTCATGTAATGCACCAATAAAACGAAAGCTCTTTTGCTGGTTTGATGTATGTACAGCTTAACATTAACTAAAATCACATACGGTTATAAAGTATCTTACATAATTAAAGCAGCAATGTTAATAAGATCAAATTTAGGCATCCATTGACATCCATATGACAATATAGGCTACTGTTATAATCAATAATTATATAATAACGAATATAAATATTTTAAAAGTGAAACGAAATACCAAGATAATTAGCGCTCCTATAAAATATTCACTAATGAGTTGAAATAAAATATTTTTGATTTTTGGTAATTAAATGTATTGTTATATTATATACAACTATAAAATATGTAATTTATAGATAGAACAGGGGTTTCATCATCCACAAGTAACTGATAGAGGTGTGCGTCTGTGAAGTGTAGGCGTCAAGAATGCTATAAGTAAGAAAACTGATCTCATATTAGTGTTAGAATACAAAGAACATAATATCAGAATATGACTTAAAACAGAATTTAAGCGTTTTAAAAAACCCATAAATTAAAATATATTTTACAGGTAAATAACTGTTTTGCTCCATTACGAAATGGAATTAAAGTAACTGTTTCTGGTATTAGAGTAGAATGTTACATTAAAAAAGCAAATGTAATTAAACACCCTTTAACTCTAAATAAAGCAGTTTATAAAATGATCTCAATTATATAGCCATCTAAACATAGACAACATCTGCAAATAAAATGCCACTAGAACAATTAAATAAAATCCGAAGGCAGTATATTTATTCTTAACATGATCGGGTTAGTTATCGTATTGATATAACTCATGAAAGTGTATTGCACTTGGACGGTATTAGATGCACAATTCTCAATCTTCTATCTTGAAGAAGAGAAAAGAAAAAACTTACATAAAACGAACATTTATCACGGCAAAATAGCAAGGCGGGAACAACTCTGTACTTAATGGATCGCTCCGTTACTCGGATTGTCAGTAGACGAGGACACCATTGACGCCTTTTCGGCATGATGACTATCCCCTCTCTCCTCATAACTGGGGGGGAAAGATCTATAAACAACGCCGTCCTTCAATTTAGCGGCGGCTGCGATCGCCGATTTGTTGACTCCCTCTCCATTCAGCGTTGCGGCACTCTTCCTCTCCCGCATTGGGCTGTCGGTGACCAACCGCTGATCGCCCGCCACCGGCCCGACAGCGGCCCGCCGAGGACAGACATACTTGCGGTAACTATAGGCAACAATGCTCATCCAGAACATCCAGCCAATCGTGTAGATCACCACCGAGCCCAACCGCCCGAGGAAGTCGGTTCTCGGGTTCGACAGGTAGGTGTAGAGCAGATAGCTGCCCAGCACGAGCCGGTTGAAGCCGAAGGAGCCGATGAAGAGGAGGTCCACGAGGCGACCGAGGGCCGAGCTGCGCAGGCCGGAGTCGCGGAGGAACCATCGGATCTGGAGGAGCGGGTTGGATAGCTCGGTGCCGAGTATGGTGGCGGTGAGCTCGGTGCCCCAGCGACCGGCGTAGAGGGCGACCGAGTAGCCCAGGATGGTGCACAGGTGGTGGAACAGCATCATCGCGCCTGCGTGGGCGGGAGTAGGTAGGGAAACACAGCACGGATGTTTAACTACAATTTGTACAACAGTTGCTTTGGATATCAGTTATTGCATTGTAAATATCGACTTATATATTATATTGATTGTTGTAACAATTATTATACTATTACAACAAAAGTAGCACAATTTCAAAACTACGATTTTTTTCTTTTCAATAACTATACATTTGAAACGTCACTTTAATTCTATTCGCGATGAATAAAATAATTAATTGTTGCAGTATAAAACATAAACAAGCAATATTAATGCGCATACCAAATTTGTTCTGTTTTTTTAATTAATTCTACTAATATTAGACTGTTTATTAAATTATAATATTTTTACAGTTAAAAATAAACTAAAAAAAAGGATCAGGTCATTCTAAAAGGCACTGTATTATTTCAAACCATAATAATATTTTAAATTGAAATAACTGAAAATTTCAATTTTCTACTAAGCAGTGGTTTCATAAACAACCTAAATTAATTGAATACGTAGATGACTTCCTCTTTGCGGCAGTATTGTATAATAAGATAGAAAGTAGAACGATTTTGTACAACAAAGACTTTTCACCTTATAAAATGGATAGCGCAAGTTGTGATAAGAATGTATAAATAGAACAAGGTAAAATTACATGGGTTATGAAAAATTACGGAAAAGCGATCATCAAAATATAGAACATTATTAAATAAGTCAAAATCGTTCTATTAATTCAATCAGTTAAATAAATTATATTCTATTTATATATATGTATACACACAAACAGTTATACTATACATTCTAATTTATTCAACAGTATTTTGTAGAAACGTTTTAGCATGTATTTAAACCAGTATCGCGGATAAAACTCTTCTCTAAAATATGGCTTTATTGAATCATACGGAACTGCAGAAATGAATCTTAATTTATTAAATAATGAACTACAAAAATAAATAATGGCATCGCTTTACAGTCAATTTACGCAGTTCCGGGATTGTTGTATTCAACAAAAACAAATCTGCAGAATAAACTATTATTAATCTTTCAGATATAGTATTGATTAATAGTGTGAAACTTACAATTGCGTTAAATAAAAATACTTTTAATATGTCAGTTTTTGATAAATAACAAGGTTCATATAACAGTCGAACACATCATATAAAATATTGATAAATAATTTTAAAACAATTGCAATACCTCTTGAAGGACCAGAAAAATCCTCGATATAGGCAAACTTTACGTTTTTATGGGAAAAACTCTATATTTATCATGTAATATATTTGTGTAACACAATGTTAACATTGTTAAATTAATGAAAACATTGTTTCTCATTATAAAATCATAACATTGGAATAAACACTGGAATAAACAATGGTTGTTTTATCATATGCACGTATTGTGCTGCCTGGCCTAACACTGCTTGTTCATAAACTTATTTCGCTTTACTATTTAAAGATGTAAATCTGATTTATATTCAACTACTGCCGTGAAATATGCTAAGTAAAATAATTAATGAAGACCCAAAACTTTAATTTATACGAACAAATATTTGGCTAAACAAAACACACCTCGATATAATCGATTTCTACTGTATACATATACACAAAAATCGGTTAACCTACTGTCTTACAATTGTTCATATAATGACACCAATTTTCTGAGTATCACAATAGTATTTATTCTACATCCAAACAGTAGCCAACCAAAACAGTCATACATTTTCCACAAAACGTAGTTTCAGTAAAATTATATCACATTTAGCGGTAGATTTATGAAATTCTACTATCATCAATTATTCGGTTTCGTATATATATATGTACTTTCTGCAAAAAATATATATTTGCCTACATTGACTTCAGTGTATCTATAGTCTCTCGTGTCACTATGCTGTCATATTTAGCATCAGTAGGAAGCTGAAACAGTATGTATTATAAAAAGGGGAACGATTCCCAGATGACTTTCTGTAATGCTATAACACTCTTTATTTTCTAGACTAAATTTTTTTTGTAAAGAAAGCTTCTCCCAATCAGTGATAACGACAGTTACCTTTCTAATGTTGCGCCTGCAAACACTGTAAAAATGCGCTCACACTATGAATAAATGTCGGGACTGTAAGCGGTTGGTAGACGACGGATACTGTTTGATGTCAAATTGAGTAAAATATGAAGGCCAAATACAGGTGTAATATATTATAAAGATATATATTTGTAATGTTTAATTTGACTTTTCCAAGTACTAGAGAACGCTTTCGATCTTATTGGATTTCTTCAGTAGTACGTATTGTATGTATAGTTATATATTTATTTGATAATATTTTAAATAGTTGGATAATTATAACAAAAACTTTTCATCGAAATTTCAATAATTAGCATTCCGCTACACATTTCTTCAAATAATTATAATCACAACTTCTCCAAACCATAAATTGACATTATAAGTACAAATAATATACGATTAATTGATGTCTTTATCCTGTGGTATTTTCTCTTCAAACAAAGATATCATTCATATATATTATTATACTTAGTAAAAATAGTGCATTACGCATTTTATTTGTCAACTATATTGTTGAAATTATTATATAGTCTACTTATATTTAGGCCAGATTACCTGACAAAGTTTTAAAATAAATTATTGGTTACATTGGAGAAGTCAAATTAAACCTTACAAATATAATTTTATAATATATTACACCTGTGTTTGGCCTTGATATTTTATTCAATTTGACATCTAATAGTATCCGTCGATACTTTGTCAGATAATTTGGCCTAATTATAAGTAGCTCTTTGTTGCGGAATGCACTATTTTACTAAGTATAATAAAATATATGAATAACATCTTTGTTTGAAACGAAAACTATTCTATTAGCTAGATGTCTCAAAACCTTATGAAATCAATAAACCTTCACTATTGATATAATATGAACAAGCATTGTGAATGAAATGGCATACAATGCTGTTTGTCGCTAAGAGGTAAGATTCTACTTTGCATTAATATTAACTACCATGTGACTGATTTGACAAGTAGGCTATGGTTTTCTTAATGTTTATCGTATATAAATAGATACAACGCCTCGATTCAGCAACTCTTGCAAACAAACAAAAATAAAGGGATTTGGAAAAGAAAATGTTCAATCTATTTTAGATTAGAGCAGCAGTAGTATATCAAAGTTTTGTAGACGAAGCGGAAGCAGACGATCCTACAAATGACTCAAATGAGTGATACTGAATTAGATAAAGCTTTCTTTATTACAACATTACAGGAAGTCATGTAGGAACCGTTTGCCTTCTCATATTAGTTAAAACTTACACTGGTTACGTCTGCTTTTAATAAGTTATTAATTGTATCTTATAAATACTATATTCTACATAATAAAATTATACCGCTTCATAGGCAAAAACGTCAACTTTCTAGTGATACTAAATTTGACAACATATATCAAAGTATCGTGACAATACGATGCATTCAAAATCGATGCAGACAAAAGAAAACAACTGTTCATCAATGTAATTATATGAAATAAAAGCTATTTAAGACATTTATAACTAATCTCTATGTTAGTTAGGGGAGATAAAAGTGAAACAAAACTAAAATGTCCGTTATTTTTATACAGTAACTAAAAAATATATCAATCGTAATATAAAAAGAAAATTAAATTATGACGGAGATAATTGCCCAATAATTAATTAAATAACATTAGAATACATTTATATTGATCTAGGATAGTCGACACACAGAATAAACTACACTTATAGACAGTTTATAGAAATGATACATGTACATAAATAAATTAAATGAAAACATCAAAGAGATCATAAATAATAACATAAATAAATGGCATATAAAGTAAATCATAATCACAGCCTATAGGATATAACACTGAAAAAGTTAATATTATTAAGACATGTCTTGCACACATAGGCTATACTAAAATTATAATCAAAACTAGAAAACGCCGGCAAGAAAGTAAACGACGACAATAAATAACCGGTGATCGCTTTACCCACGGTTATCCATCGAAAACTGTCGATACTTTATAAAATAAATTGAACTTAAGCATCAGTCGAGTAGACCACTAATAGTAATTAATTGCCCTAATTGATCGATTTAATACAGGTAAACAAAATAAAGTGAACATCTTTTTTCTGTGAAACGCATGTTTGCAACTCAAGACATAAACAGTAAATGTTGTCAAATTAATGAATTTTGCAAAATGGATGAAAGGCAAAATATACTTTTCTATTGATTTTTCCGTTAATTGAACAATTATTGCTCATAAAAAGTGTTACATTAGTCACATTTCCAATAGCATTTGTTAACATACGAAAATAATTTAATTTTTTTTTATTTTTTATTAAACAAAGTTATTGTTTTCATACAAATTTGCTTTGAGTTTACTAAGTTATTTATCCAAAAATGATGTTTAACTTGACAAATAAAACCCGATAACAATTCAATTATGTATTATAACAAAGAAAAGACAATTGAGAAAAAACGAAAAGAAGGAAAGAGAAGATATCTTACCTTCAGAGTTATGGGCAATACACCAGACAAGATCAAAGATGAAGTAAGCCAACGATATCGCGAAGGTGAATTGCATAAAATGTGTCGATGCTCGTCCTAGAAAGCAGCGAAGCGAGAGGGGAAGGGGTAAAAGATGATGAATGGGTCATTGTTTACATTTTTCTTAGAATTTTTAAACATGTCATAATGTACCCGGCGTATATTCCTTTCATCCTTAATGAAAATGCATAACTACCTGTGGGTATTCTAACATGTGGAAGCAAGATATATTCCATTTTATTTCAAAATACAGCTATTCTCATTATTTGAAATGTATTTTTTATAATATGTCGAGAGGTTTAAAAAGACTTGGCGGCATACATTATTAGATTGAATTTAATAATGGTACAAAACTTTTAAATAATCCATAAAAATTCACGAGTACTAAGAGCAATGTACCAATAAAAATTAATGAAGATGGAATAAATTTATTTTTTAAGTTTCAGGATAGAGGCCAATTGTTAATTTTGTTGTTAAAATTGAAATAAGTTTAATATTTAATAAAATTCAAGTTACATACCTTTTTTAAATTTAACTTTATTGTGGTAACAATTTAAGCTGACATAAATAAACATGTTATACATTGTACATAAATTATTCTAAATAAAAA
This sequence comes from Coelogynopora nodosa, assembly GCA_034780555.1. Taxonomy (NCBI): domain Eukaryota; kingdom Metazoa; phylum Platyhelminthes; order Proseriata; family Coelogynoporidae; genus Coelogynopora; species Coelogynopora nodosa. Next base: position 27,786 of record JAUZND010066215.1, on the reverse strand, counting down.
GTCTAACAACAATTATTGTTATTATTACAGTATTTTATATATAATACTATTATTCATCTTTTTTTTCTTTAGTCGTTCCTAATACATTATTGTCTGTTTACACGTGAAGAGTTTCTAAAACGCGAACTATATAAAATAGTCCCCACATTTAGACATCGATAAAATAGACCACTTAAGTCGAATAAAATGAGTTTAACAATATCATTTTTTTAATTAAAATAATATTCCTAAATTAATTTTTAAAAACTATAATTTATTTTTTAAGAATGAATGTCTGAATATTTCAATAAATGTATACAGCTACAATATTTGAAATCACTTTAGTAAAAAGAGTAAGTATTTCGCTATCTAACAAAAAGCTGCTTGAGACACCAAAATCTAAGCTGAACATTTAACACATTAATATATATATATATATATCCTACCAGCTATAGTTCAGTTCAGTGTATAGGTAGCCTATACACAATCAGATAAGAAAATAAAGCTCACTAAACTCCATTCTATGTTATAAGGAATATTTTCTGTACAAAAAATAGAGTTGTTTTCAGCCATACATACATATCCCATCATTTAATTAATTTTTTCGAAGTTATGACGAGTCTGAATCTGCCATGTTTTTAATTAATTGTATCATAAAAGCAGAAAAATATTAATTAGAATTGACAATTTTTTTTAAATACTTTTTATAATTTATAAAATATTGTTCGTATTATAAGAGAAACAATTAATTGGAAAGGTTTCTTTTGTCTGCCTTAAGTATAAATACAGTTTTATAATTCTATAAAAAAGAAAATGTAGCCTAACAAAAGTTAAAAGCAATTTACCAAGGAACATAAAAAAGCAGTTTAAACGTCACTTGTACACAATATAAATTTTACTATATCACTTTCTATATAACAAAATAATAATATTATATACCACTGAAACACACCATAAATGTCATGTAATACACTATATGTCGTCTGTAACACAACAAATAAATAAGTTATCTATGGGTAAAATCTAGTCTACTGTTATACAATTATTAAAAACTACATCCTGATATCTTGAGAGAAACGGCTGCGTGGAACAAAAGAAAGGTAAATCACAAATATCTTATAAAATGACAAAACCAGATAAAAAACGTGTCCCACTCAATTTCCGAAACATTACAGTAAATAATCATAGTTAATCCCAACGCACAGTAAAAATTATTTGACTCAAGTCAACATGACAAATGACAGTAGATGTCATAACACATGTAGAAATACCACATGAAGCGCATCAGAGCGGGCATACAGCCAAACTAAACACACGGCCGGAAGAACATCCTACCTAACAATATGAATTCAAGTCATCGTTAATATTCGACTATATGTATACAAAGAAGTATACAGTTTGTTGGCCACAAGCTTTTATTTTAAACATGAAATTATCTCTTCAAGGAAGGAAAGAAACGGAGGAAGTCTTGAGGGAGTAAACACAAGCCGACACTCATGTTTTTCTCTGGGAAATTAGCACATATTTCTTGCTCGAATTGCCTTCATTATAAACCGGATATACTTACTGAGTTACCTTGGAAACACACCAGATATAAACTGCGATCGATACAAATACATTAAATATGTTATACGCATATTTAGTACAAATACTACTGTTAGTAATGCAAGGAATTTAAATGCTAAATTTGTGAAAACACTATATATTTTATATTTAAATTCTCGCATCTAATAAAATCAATACAATATTGACAAATCTGTTAAATTCTTTATTCGTACTAATTTAACAAACATATTTCCTCTACTTTAATAATTTTTAGTTCGTGTCTTAGTCATGTTGATTTTGAAAAGAACAGCAAAGAAAGATATTTATACTGTTATCCTCGAAAAGTATGTAGATTACTTTCCATGCATAGAGGTGAGGATTGATCTAAAGGCTGAAAGATGAGAGGGACGGTTTAGCTTGGGCAGTGAAAGAGATGTAAGTTTGAGTTGTGTACGTCTAACAAATTGCCATATTTTTGCACGATTTTTGACGAATTATAAAAACAGCTGAAGTCTTTAACAAAAGAATTACTAGGGGTGATTCTGCAGGATATTTACATAAGTTTTGCAGAATTTACAATATTATATTTTACAGATGTTTGACAGCTTGATTGATGCTTGGCTGTTATTACAGTTGTACTGGGTGGATCATATTAACGAATTACATGCTTTTTATGCATCTGTTTTTTAAATTGAAAAATTGTCAGTGTTTTCCTAATTTATATATCTTACAGAATCTACAAAACCCATAGTAAGAAAATAGTAAACCTCTTGAAAACGTCAAATCATATATATATATATATTCGGGGTTAACAGACAAATTACAAAAAAAATTCGGACGCAGACTACTAATCTGGACAAAACGGGGCGACCATTCTGAGGAACATTTCTCAGCGGGGTCCAAGGACAGAAACTCCGATAGCGGAGGAAGTCCCCGGAAGCATTGTTAGTTACGCAAACTCCCTCAATATATCTATTTTGTTGAACAAGTTTTATAATATTTACGAGACTTATAAAAATTTAAATCTGTACATTCCGGACGTCCTGATTTTCTGAAAACCCTGTAATATTATAAAATACTTTTAAATGAATAATATTTTTTTTTAATAATTTTGAGATTTCTGGTTTTATATGCATTGTTGCTGTGTTGAGCTAGATATGTTTCTTATAGTTTAGTATTATTATAACGATTATTTTTTCATTATACAAAAAATCTAAAAGATGTATTTTATTACAAGTTAGGTCAAACTCATGTTACCCAAAAATCATAAATTTGCAGATACGTGATTTTGGAATGATAGCGATTATGCAAGACGAATGTACCTTATTCTACAACAGTTGGTTATTTTTTCGTAATTTGGTTTGTTAATTGTTTATGTTTAGGATAACGTATCTGTGATAAACTATTTTTAATTAACACAAAAGGACCCAATTATACGATAACACATTCGTATTCTGAGCCCATCGTAAGTTTCATTCACCTAACCTTAAACCTAAAATTATCATCATGAAAACTATGAAAGAAGTTATGATTTGCTGCCGGTTATACTATGCATTATTTAATCAGATAAAAAATTGAATAATTATGTACGTTGAACTAGAACGCCGTAAAATTACCGATATACAGCGATATTATCTAGGAACAGGTTCGAGCCTACCCTTGGACTCTCCCATTCCTGGCTAGCAGCTGTGTTAGTCGAGAGTTAACTACCCTTAATGGGTTCGTTTGGTATGCGCTTCGTAAACTACTCACTGCTCTAGTATCAGGGCCCGTGATCCGTCTCTGAGTGTTTTTTAACAAATTTCAACGTTAAATACATACATAATAAATACAAAATTAAATTTTAAATCTAATTTCATTTGCAGTTGTGATATACTATATATAATAAATATATATTACATTTTTTAATAATATATCATGTAAAAAATGTAAATCACATTTAAAATTATACTATTATTAGTTGTACAGTATTGTAAACTGTAACTAATAGTTTACAATAAAATTTAATAAAAACACTTAAATTATAAAACAATTGCAATATATGTTGAGCGAAAATTATTAATAATAAAACAATAAGGATATCTGCAATAAGTAAATACCACTTACTTATCTGTAATTCAAAAACAATTTTATAGGAAGAAGTGACTACTTACATAATATATATGTAATTGTTATAGATTTATCTGATTTTACATATAGAATTTGTTAGGTATGTTTTATAAAATTTTATTTATTTATCAATGGCTATTCAATACCAGCGTTATAACAGAAGTATGCGGATGTAGTATTGATCAGAAACAATATTGATATCATAGTGTAAAATGATATACTTATACCAAAGTCTAGTTCAAATTAAAACAGAAGAGAAATGTATACAAAAAAGTTTTTAAATTTTTAAAAAGAATGATAACATCTAGATACTCCAACAATTATTTTTAGTAAATACGAAACCATAGTTTTGTGCGAAAATAACATTTATTAATAGCTTTTAATCATTTTTTAATATAGGTTCAACATTTTTTAAAACACGCTAGTAAATGACTTCAGAAGCTAACATTATCGAGAATCATAGAATACAATTGATTGGAACCATCAGACAAAACCAGCTCACCAGATAGAAAAAAAAGAAATAAATAATAAATAATAAAATATAAATCAAAAGAAAGGGTAACTATATAGCAAAGAAAACCGACAAATAGATACACAAAACATAACTAATAAAACACCAAGGAATAAAATATAATTAAAAACAGTTGATTAGAGGTATAAACCATTGATATAGAAACCACTATATAATCAATAGAATAAACCATTGATATAGAAACCACTATATAATCAATAGAATAAACCATTATAGCGGTCGCAATTTATGCATGATATAAGACTTTAATCAATGAAGCCTAATAATGATCGTCAGTAAGAGATTGCTTACGGAACATATTAATTTAAAAGACTGCATGATGACCTTAATTAATTGGTCACTACCTGTCAATAAACAATATGTTATGAGTATTTATTATGCAACACAAAATTAATAGAAACCACTTTAGATATGAACAATATAATGACAAATATATATTATGTATATATTATGTACACACATAAAAGAAATACTAAAGTTATAAATTGATGTCGTAGCTACTCAACTGTAGTATTAGTAGAAATAATGAATACAGTAAAATGAATATAGACTATTTCTCAATAGTAAAAATAAAAGTAATTTAAACTGAAAAATAAAAATGGGCACATTAGCAGAATAGTTAAATTTTAAAATGACTAAAAACTCAAAGAAATTTATACTGAAATAACAATATGTAATTCAGTGAATAAAACTATAGACTTGCAATATAATATTTATTCCGACGCTAAAAGAAGGATTTATATAATTTATTTAAAATATTTTTTTAAATAAAATTAAAAACAATATCTGTTTCTATCCAATTAATTGTTCACATACTTTTAATTTATACAGTCTGTCATTTTTGTATTCGAAATATTTTCTGTAGAACACAAGTTAAACAAAGTACGAATCGTGACATAGATTGTATACTTAACTTAAGATATAATTATTAAAAACCACTGCTTTCGCGAAGCACGCGGAACATACTTGTTTATATTTACAATAAATAATACCAAATATCAACACATGGAGCTAACAGAAATTCGGTAATAACTGGCGATACTCCGACAAAGAATGATTAACTAACAGATTATAGTTTGCATACCTCGTAGGTGATTTGACCCAAACTACTAAAGGTTATCATGTTGAGTACGATAGTTTCGTTTAATAATAATCGTATTATAATAGAATTTAGAATAGAGTAATAGAATAGAAAATAGAATAAAAACAAAATTATTATTTTTAAACGTGACTTATTAAAACAAATCTAGAGTTTTGAAAATAACTTGACCCATAAACATTTTACACATATATATTTAATATTAAATACAAAATATTTTATAACATAAAATATGCAATAGGTTTTAAATCGACAAATAAAATAGAACTGACAAAATTAAAGAATTCGTTGCAAGTATGTATACTGATAAATGGACATTAAATCAACTATACTATACAATTAATATAATGAACTATAACTTTATTGTGTAAAAACATGGAAAATATATACATTACCATTTGTAAGATTACATTCCTTTAAAATATCTGTTAAATAAAGTTGGCTTCCAATGTCTACCTATGTCAAGTTAATGTATGAATAAATATTTATTCTGGAAACAGTGTCACACAACGCGCAGTATAGAAGGATTAGAAAATCTGAAATATTGTAATTATGAAATACACATGAAATATAGCGTATAGAGAACGAATATATTTTCTCACACATATTAGTTTAACCATAGATATGGATTGTTTGTTTATTCTTATACCTAGATACACAATTTATTCCTCACAGTAGTTAATGCGTAGTTAAATTGTGTGAGCCAATAACATTTTTAAAGTGGTACGCTCATGTAGTAAAGCAAAATTTTGAATTATTTAAAAAAGTATAATATTAATATAGAAGCGTAGCTACCTATGGGGCAGGGTGGGCTATAGCCCCACCTGCCTTTTATATAGTGAAGTGAGTGCTCATTTTGATTTTAGCCCCCCCCCCCCCCCTTAAATTTGGTAGCTATGCCCATGTATTACAAATATGATTTATTGTAGTTATTGTGCACATAGATTGTATTAGATATCACATAGAAATAGTTTATAATAATATCCTACTCACACTTAAGATAGCTCATCATGACTGCAAATCCATGTCAGATTTGATTGTATTTATGTTTGTATCTTTTTCTTTTGAATAAATATCATGACCATGTCTAGATAGCTATTTATTAATTAAATATGAAATCTTCCATACTTAATATAGCTTTTCAATAGTGTTATATTGAAAGCTATATTGCATGTAGTTTTTTCATGTATATAATTAGTTTGACATTTTTTTCAATCATTATACCATATATTGTTGCATAGAAATTAGATACCAAAATGTAAACAAATCATTTTATAAACCTCATTGTAATATATTAAAACAATATATATATTTAATAATAAAACATAAATATTTTATTTATTATAACTGAATACATAAACTTTTTTAAGCTTTAATTATAATATATATGTACTTTTCATTGTTTTTTGTTTTTTATACATATTATAAACCTCTAATATTTTTATCCGTGCTTAACCTTTCTGCGAATTTTTTCCTAATTTATTCAAAATTTTAATATCTATTTATATTATATTTATAGCTTTACAACATACAGTTTTCATTTTTTCTTGTTTTTTCATGTTTTATAACCTGTAATATTTTCCAAATATTGCATTGTGCATAATCAGTGAAAAAATCTATTTCTATCTGTGCTCAACCCTTCCTTGCCAATTGTTTTTCTTACATATGCAGAATTATAATAGCTACATATTATTGTTATTGAAGTTAATGAATTGTAATATTTTAGAAGAAAAGGCTTATGCAAGTAGTGGTTAGATGAGGTTTATTGATAGTATAATATACAGATAATGCAAATTTTATATATATCAGGAGTGTTAGCTTTTGCAAAATAGCAAAACATGTATTAATCACAAGGAACTGCAAAATTATCAAAAGAATTAGAAATTACATGGCAAGAATTGCAAACATTAAAATTGGTCAATTTACTTATGAAAATAGAGATGTATTTTAGGATAAACATTTAGCAGAGAAAGATATGCTTCATCAACATCTTGTTGAAGGTTATTGTTAAATAATTAATGTAATGACTTAAAATATATCAATAATTGTTGTATTTATTAAAAAAATTGAGAAGTTATTAACAATGAATGTAATTAAAAGAATTGAATTAATACACCCATAATTACCAGTATTATAGAGAATAATACATAATTATAACAATTATTATAAGAAAAATATGTTATTTAGTGACCTGAGTATTATTTGGTTCAAAGAGAATGCAATACTTGAAATCAAGTATATTGTTGTCATAATTTGAATATTTAAGGCTAAAAGATTTAAAAAACTTTATTAGGCAGTTTATATTGAAATTTGAAAGAATACGTTCACTATAAATAAAAGGGCAAATATATATATAGCAAACATAACACTAGTAATTAAAACCACATAGACTCATTTAATTACAGGTTAAAATTATATTTGATTTTTAAATATTTATGTAGGTATACAATTTTGGAATAAAAAAAATATTTAAAATTAGTTTCTAGAGATATGTATCAATTAATTGAAACTGCCTCAACATTTGGTATATTAACTCCAACTTACATTTGATTCTAATTCATCATCTTATATGTTAAATTGTTTCTCTACATACAAAGGGTTAAAATATATCATTTTGTGGCTTGTTAACTTATACATATATGTTAATGATTAACTAATTATTACTTTACCACAAACAAATTTTGGTGAAAACCATCAACTAATTTCCAACTTATACTTATAATAATTTTTTAATTATTTCGGTTTCCCCAGATGTCATGTAAAAAGATCTGTATGGGCTAGTGCTACCCTTCGTTTTGATTCAGTGATGAAGAAGCCATGGTTACCTGGTGTTAAAGCCTCTCTCTACTCTCTATATTTCCTCCTAAAAGTTATGTAACTGATGGGAATATCCTCCCAACCAACCGCCATTCTAACCATTTTCTCCTTGACACCAAAGAGACAGGAACGTACATCTGCAATAGTTATGAAAGCGAAAAAACCCTTTCCACCCAGTTTTTGATTTTAATGAAGATGGTGAAAGACCTGAGAAATATCAACGAGTTATTAAGCTAGATCACACATACGGCTTACCAGCTCTAAACATATAATATCAAAAGAAATATTGTTATGCTGGAAGAACTAAATGAATTAAAAGGGAACTTCAGATGCAGTTAACTTTGAGAAGAAAGCATCGTTTGCGGAACAACCAGCAGTCCTTACTTTCAAGACTACATCAGGGTAAATTGATGAATGATGAATTATAAAAAAGGCCTCATGAATTTAAAAGTGGGTTGCTTTTTTTCTATGACGACTTGAAGTCTCGTTTTTAATGATTGTTTTTGATGTGTACATTTTAATTAGTATTTTCTGACACGTCTTCTGCTTTCGATAGGTATTGTTTGATTAAGTTTTAGGTTGTTCCTTAGTTTGTATGTTTAATAATGTGTTTTCAGATGTTCCTTTGCCTTTGTTCACCCGGTTGGCTCATGGTGCATACACACAATAAATCAAGGATTTCGCGCTGACGTTGCAGTGATATGGACCAAAAGCGTATGACTTTGCTGCCAAACACTTTCAATTGCCTCATCGTAACCCCCTCTAAAAGTGAGTACCGCCATATAGATGCAAAATAAACTGAACAAGTATGTTGTACGAAGCAAAGCTGAGTACGGAATTTCAATTTTTTTTTTCAAAAAAATTTCAAATTTCAAATATCGAACGTTTAAAAACAACATATTTTTATCAAACATTTCTACGATTTTTGAAATATATAATAAGACTGTCATTTTAGTTGTGTGTTATTAATACTTCATAGCACTTAATTTTATATTACTTATTATGTGAGTTTCTAAATATATTGACATACATTTTCCTACATTTATGGTTAGTAATTTAGAAACCCTAAAGACAGCCAACATATTCGAAAATATAGCTGTTACATGTGTTGCTTTTTTATTTTTGTATTTCTCAATGTGTTTATAGATAATAAAACTTCTTCATGTAGGCTGCTCAAAAAATGTTGGAGGTATTTTGGTATTAAAATATACTAGAATTGTTTCATCGAGAAAACGTAGACACACTGGATTGTATTACAAAAATATATTCGTTTATATTAAAAGCATATTTTATAAACTCTTTTCTTCTTATCTTTCTTAATTTTCAACCCAATGATAGTTTTGATGTAAATTATTATACTGTTTCATTTTTTAAATCAAATTAAATTGTTTATTTGAACGGGAATTACTAATACCTGAAACAAAATCCTTCTTGATGGGAATTACGACCAATATATTTTAAAGTAAGCATTAATCATTGATACGAACTACTCAAAATCAAATAGTAGTATTGTTAACAATAATTGCAATCGGAGACGATATAATATAAATTCTAGAATACTGATCTACTTTAAAATAGTCATTATGCTGTTTGTGTACTTTTACCAATTACCTTATCGCACTTTTACTACTATGTTATGCCGCATTTCGAAGAAAATAAGTGTATGTAGTGTTTCTGTGTTATTTTCAATCCCCTTTTCATAATATTTTATTTTTAAATTGTTATATTGTTAAAAACATCCTATTGTAAACTTTGCTTTTAGAAAAAACGACAAATTAGAACAGTATATAAATCACCACTTATTTTTAAATTAAAATATGTGACAATTTGTATTATTCAGAATATAGTTAAGACCTTGTGAATGTCATAGAGTATGTTGTGTTTGTATCTTATTTGCAAGAGTTTAAAATAATAAACCATCAGCTCGCCAGTTCAAGTTTATTTACGTTGATTGCTCGCTCGCGCTGGTGTTATGCCTTCTGCAACAGGCAAAGTTGTTCCAGTAGATGGTTCCGAGCTAGAGGAAGAGTGTCTACAGAGAAGGCTGCGTTTGAGGACGGCTTTGTCGACGACCTGATGGATGGCTGCTTGGTCAATGCGTGCGCCTACATTTCTGAATAGGTAGTTCAGAAGATGTTAAGTGGACTAGCCTGTCAGAAATGCAAGGAATTTATTCTTGCTTTACCTTCCACCAGGTTTCGTTCGGATCTCAACCTCCTTTACTTGAAGAACAACGGCTGATTAGTAGTCTCCAGTGAAGGCGTAGTCGCAGAAGTGACAGCTATAGAATTTACTCCCTCTTCCCTGGAGTAGTGATCATTTCAGTCTCTAATGCCATGATGTCCATCGACAATCATATTTTCTTACTGGTGAAGTTAATTATTAAACACTATTTTCACCTTTTACAGCAACACTTTTCCATTGAGCAAAATCTTCTCTTGAACAAGCGTCGATTGCGTTTCAAACGGAACAAAGCGACATTGTTCTGTTATGAGTAAACCAGTTTAATGTTTTGCTTTACCGTTTATGTTTAGTTAATTGCATGATACATTTACTGTTTTATGTGCCGCTTTTTATATTTTTCCTTAACTGTAAAATATTCCACTTAGAGATAAACATTATCCTTCTTATCTTTTTTATAGTCAAGTTTATGTTTATTTTACCTTTACTTTATGCTATGTGTAATTTCGGTTTTATACAATTATTATTAACCATTGTGTCTAATAATATAAAATAAAGAATGAATATTTGCGATTTTACACGTTTTGTTTTATACAATACTTTACAATTACAAAATTAAAAAGTTACTTAATATTAAGATATATTGTTACTCTAAATATATATTTCTATTAATGTATGTGTCATTCAATCTATCAGTTATAACAGAAACCGTCTTTTTAGTATGAAATAATTTTAGTAAAATAGTATGCACGGCTATTAAGTACTGTAGAAGTATTGTGAAGTTCCATAGTAAGTCGTTTAATTACTTTATTAATTAATTGTTAGTTTATTTATTTTTAACATTCGTAATAAATTTAAGAAACTATTTATTGGGCAATCGGGAGTATAATACTTAATATTTAAAACAATTTATTTTAGTCGAAATTGTACTCCTAATTAGTTTTACGTATGTTTCCTGAACCCAAATTAAAAATTAATCTTTTTGCTAGATGGAAATAATTTTTGTACTATTAAAACCGTCAAAAACCTCTGTATGTATCTGGTGGAATTAGTTTTTTTCTAAAATGAGGATTCTCTAAATAGTAAATAATTATCAAAATATTCATAGAAAGTTGGTTAATTAGGTTGCATTAACGCCTACCTTGCCTCACACTAGCGTGGATGACTCATCGTTATCGCAACCAGCGCATATAACGTGATTATGTTAGATTGTACATCTATGTTGTTTATTTAATTCAGAAATATGTCAGATAGTGATACAATATGTTGAAGATAGAAACATGTTATGCTATACTTACAACAGACTGAATATGAAGCTCCAAGCATAATGGCGGGAGATAATGCACAGTGCTCAACGGGCCACTAATAGTCGCTAATATTATTGTTTGTAATAGTATAGCTATCGTTAATAGCTCAGTTATCTGTTTACCCCACACTTGTTAATAATATTTTGTCTAGCTACATCCACGGTAATATTTTCGAAATATAATTTTAAAATTTTAGATCACTAACAATAAAGTACTTTTCTCTCATAAAAGTGTCCAACACGATAGTAATGGTCTATGCAAGCTATCTTTTATATGATGAACCATTGCAAAAGTAAAGTAAATCACATTAGTAACTCAGCTATTGAGTTATATATTCTATCAATTTGCAAGTGCAGATATTCACACTGGCAATAGCCTATGACTAACAACATAAAATAGTAGTAATGAAAATGCAAATAGTGCCATAATTGATTTCAACATTAAATATAATGTAATTCTTGCAATATTTATGTATGACCTTAAAAATATCACATTGTAATGTTTAAATTAAAAAATATATATCAGTATGTTTTTAATGTTAACTAAATCTATAAAAGAAATGATAACCTGTAGGGGCCAAAGTCGCGCAGCGTTTGTTATTGAAATTTTTCAGTTTCTTATAATTAGAAATTTTAACTGTCATAAGAGTTATTATTTTGATTTTGTATATATTGGATTCGATATATTATGTTGTCTATTAAATCCTTAAGTTTGATGCAAAAGGGGTACCAAATATTTTTAGATTTATGTTTGATGGTAAATCAATATTTTTGTTTGACCATGTTCAGTCCTGATAGTTGTTTTCCATTCATTTTATCTTGATATGATTAATAATAAGTTGTTGATATGAATGTAGCAGTTGTTTTGCCAATTTTCTTGTTATTCTATTTTTATTTATTTTTGAGCTGGCTTCAGAAATAAGATGGAATGTTGTCATTTAGTACAACATTTATATAGTTTAATGCAAAAATCAAAAATGTTACAAGTATTATAATTGGAAGTATAATAACAATTTTCACGGCATAACTATGTCTATGTAAAGTTAAAAACTTAAGATAACATTTTTCAAGACAATAACACTAAAAACAACAAATCATTAATGCGAGATTATTATAATAATATTTATTTCGTAATATTTGCAGCTAGGTTGCTAACAATTTTTAGACAGACATTAAGATATATAAGTGTTTCACAAAAGTAAGGAAAAAAGAGCCATATGTTGCAAAATTTAATGAACACAAATTTTCACAGAAACCTACTGGTATTTCAAAGACAACTCAATCATTTAGACTGCGAAGACGCCGCTCAGAAAGTCACTCAAAGCGCCATCAAAGCTGAACTACCCCAAGGTGATGAAGTCCCTACCCAAACAACAATTCGCAGTAGACTTTTTTCTGGCATCTTCAAGTCCTACAGGCCCGTAGCTGTGGTGAAGAACATTGCTGACCGCTTGGTTTTCTAATTTCAAGGGTGGACTGCTGAACATTGATGGAAGATCATTATGTTTTCAGATAAAACACAGGTATCGTAGTTTTATGCCTTTTGAAGACAAGTGTGAGACCCCTAAGCAGCCAAAAGGACAATTTTCGCTACATCGTTTCTGCCCTGAAAATACAACAAAGTTGATGGTCTGGGGAGCTATTTGTGCTAGTAGAATAGGTTTGTATTTCATACCTGAAAACACAACCATTAACAAAATTGTCTGTCTCAAGACAAGATACCAAAATTTATGAAGATTAAGGAGTGTCGCCAATTTCAACATGACAGTGCCCATGCCATCATACCAAAGCAGTTAAGAAATGACTTGACAGTGCTAAGAAAGAGATCCGGGATTATTGGCCTGGAAATTCCCCAGATATTACCCAAAAGCGAGCTATATAAATGTATCAATATTACACAACTTGTCTACACGAAGAATTGTCACCATATTTGAATGAAATATGTATATTTCATATGTATTTGTACATTTAACTTGTGTTCATAGTATTCAGAAAAATCCTTCTTGCTTTAAAATCTCTAAAAATATATAAAATGTTAAGTTATTAGACAAAATTTTAAAAAATATTCAAAAAGATTCAAATTTCTTTACAAAGCGAATTTTTTTAATACCATTTTTTATTACCAGTTCTGTATTTTTACATTCCAAAAAGGTACAACAAACCTGCTGTTATGTTAAACAAATCACGCTACTTTATTACAATTATTCTAAAAAAGTACTCATCCTTCCACACCAAACAATACAAAACCTCAATATTGAATAGTATACTGTCAACTCACCCTGGTTCGTGTGGTAAAAAGGGACCCGCCAGTCCACAACAAAAAGCACAATAATCCCCAAGGAGCAGATCAACAGGCCGTGCACGAGAGTCACAATTCGACAGTGCCACTCGGACTTGTGCTCCGGCCAGCGCCGTTTCAGAACCCAGTAGAACAGGGTCCATAGGACCAGTGATGTGGCCAGGAGGAGGGCGTACGGCTGTCCGCGGAAATCGAGGTGTTCCTGGGCCAGACTCTGCTGGATCATGTCCGGCAGTGAGGCGGTGGCAGTGATTGTCATTCTTTTGGATAGGTTGGGACCAGTTCCGTCAGTGGGAGCTGAAGATAAAAAGCAGTCTGTGCTAAGTTGTTGAGTGCAATTTGCCTGTTTACAGCCATCTACATGCAATTGTTCGAGTGTTTAGTAAATTGCAATACAACACATATATTTAAATGTTAAAACTTGAGTCTGACTTATTACAAAAAGATGTACACTGCCAAAGAATAAACCATTATGAATTAATTTAAAGATCTGTGATAACAGGAATTTTATCTTTAACAAAGAAAATGTACTTATTCAAAGTGAAAATGTAAAAATATATATAAGTAAGAATTAAACATGAATAACTTTCTAGTGACAATTTTGAATTTGAAATATAGTAAAACCTCAAAATTATTCATAGCATGCATATAGACAACACAGGTAGTAGGTAAAATATTGTTCATTAAAAAATCATAACAAGTTAGTTGTGGTCTCAATTATTGTAAACTTAAAATATGGCAATTCAATAATGTATTAAAATATTAAATAGAAAAGGATGTCAACAAACAAAATCTGCATAACAAGAAAACAACAAACTGGAATAACAGTAAATTCAGACACTGTAGATTTTCTTATGTGGTAGATACTTACATGCTTATTCCTGTTTGCATTTATTATGGTGGTTACAATTTTTACTCTTATTCCAGTTTTGCACTTATTCCAGTGCTCAGATTTACTCATTAATTCCAGTTCACACTTATTCAGTGATGCACTTATCCCAGGACTGTATTTCTAGAATGCTCTTATGTCATAATTCGAGATATGATTTTTACTATGATACTCTAATTCAGTGATGCACTTATTCAGTCTATGCCTCATGCCTCCTCTTTTCTTTATTGACAATGGTCTAAAAAGACTGAATAATAATAAAGTCTTTTTTTATATATTTAATATAATATATTTAATCTTTTCTAATTGTAGATACTTTTGCTTAATTATAAAAATTAATACTTTTTCATCTCATCATGTACTTAACAATGTATTCTTATTATAGATTTTATTTAAAATATTAAAAATTAAATGAATTTGATAATCATATAATTCTATTAGCATTTAATAAAAATAAAAATAATATGTATATTATAGAACATATAACATAAACATCTACAAACAATCTCTATCAAATGTTGTGATAGTTAATATCTAACATAACTAAGACAGAAATAATTATTATATTTTAAATTCTATATATCATGAATTAGAATATATAGCCATTAACTGATATAAACTAGAACTGACATGTTATATATAAATTTAAAATATTTATTTATAATGTATCTCCACAATCAAAGATAAATTATAAAACATATTGATAAGAATGATTCATTTAGTCATTTCCTAATATATAAATCCTAGATAAGTGAGTTTGTAAAAAGCTTATAGAAAATTATTTCCATAGTTATTATACTTTTGAAAAAATGTATAGCAAATAGCACTGATTCCATAAAATATATTGTAAATTTTATGTATTCCTTTTAAGTCAACTTTGATTTTAATGTATGTATTTCTGGTACATAAACAAATGATAGAGTTGTAGGATATAAAAGGCTAATACCCAGGGAGGAGAAATTAAGGTGACTACCTCTCCCTTCCCAATTTCAAGGCACCTAAAAAATGCATATTATGCTATGTATGATATACTACTGTTAAGTTTGTTGAGGAACCTATTTACATATCTATTCCCCCAAACCCGTCTCAAACTCATGAATAGAGGCCTGATATTTCATATTATTTGCTATATTATATATAGCTAGTTATATAACCTATTCTATATCTACATATAAAAGAGATATTTATATATATAATACAATACATATTTATCTGATATAGAATTCACTTAGATATTATATATAAAAAGATTAGTGATTATTAGGCACTTAAAAAATTGGAAATATTTATGAACATACAAATAAATAAAGTGTATTACTAATTTACTATCACTATTTATTTGTATTAAATAAGTAAGAAAAATTGAAATTAATAGCCAAATAAATTTAAAGCAAAAATGTATTATGATATTATAATTCATTAATAAATATTTATTAAAACTAATACATTTATAAATTAATAAAAATTATTTAATAATATTAAATAAATTCATTATTTAATAATTGTAATTTAACCATTAAACAATATCTTAATAATAATAAATGGAAATATTAAAAAAAATTGTTATATATACATTATTAAATTTTTTTTTTGTTTCTAAATAAATTATATTTTACATAAATTATTTATATTAGTAATATTTATTTATTATTATATAGCTTATTATTTTTATTGACCTGAATTAATTAAAATATGTAGATTAATTTTATAAAAATGATTTATATGGGAATTAATTATTGTTTTATTTTTCAGTGTCTTTAAAAATGAGCTTAAAATAAAAGATTATGTATAAAAATTATAGTGGTTCTAAATATTATTTTGCTATTTTTCAGGGGCAAGTGATTATTTTTAGGTCAAATTCTATTTCAGTATAATTTTAAAGTATAATTTAACCCTTTCAATTTCTGTAATCAAAAGTATAGCTTTTCTTACTCTATAACACAATATATTACAGGCATAGCATATAATCATTAAAAAATCACTTAGGTATTGGTATTTTACATAGATTAGAGTAAATTTAGAATACATATTAATGTGTTATTATACTAGCTATATGTTATAGTAACAAAATTAAGAGTAACTGTTTTTATTTTTAAATATACAAGGTAAACTTGGATAATAATTGTTGTGAGTAAATGTCTAAGACTCCCATGGAATTTTTTCTAATGGTTAACCCAAAGATTTCCTGAGTACATTTCTATGAATTTTGTTTATGACTTCCTGTTTTTGTTTTTTAAATTAATTATTTTTAATCAATAATGGCAATGCTTTCAATTCTTTATTTTATTTCTGCAAATTTAATGTAATTTCTGTATTTTATTTTTGGCTAGCCATAGTCTCTGAGTGTACTTTCATTAAGCTTCCTTTTGTTCTATATTGGATTAAATTATTTTTTAGTATCATTGATGGTTTTATTTAATTTAGCAAATTTAGACATTATTCTTCCTTAAATTGCTTTAATATAGCTTTCTTACCATTTCATTTTTGTTCCTCTTCTTAATTTCTTTTATGTTCTCTTAGTTATTCTTCATATATCATATAATTATAAATAAGTCAATTTTGCTGATTTTAGAAGAGAATCTGTGACAGGAAAAAAAAACTTGTATATGTTTTGTCATACTTATATCATTTTGTTATCACTAATACTTTTATTGTGAAATATGTTAATGTTTTTCTTTTTGGTAATGATATCAGATAGAAGACTAAATATTCTTTTAACCTCACTATTCCCATGTAGAAATAATATAATTATTGAATGAACCAATGTGACTAGTGTTGGAACGATATTCAAGAGATTAACAAATTTCCAGTATTGGAGAGTATCCTTCATATGTGGATACATGTCATACTTGAACTTGGTGTACTTTGAACTTAATAATGTAGATTTAATTGTTGATTTAGTGGCTAATTGAACTATAAATTTAATTGCAGTTAAAGTAACTGAATAATTAATGATAGATGCAACTGTAAATCTAACTATACATTTAAATACAAATTTAACTATAGTATTTTTACTGAAGATTCAACTGAAATTTAATATATTTTTGATATATTTGTGATATAATTGACATTTAAATTACCAATTGAATTTCAGTAAATGTTGTCTATAGCTAAAAATAAAGTTTAAATGTTTAACTGACTACTACTAATTGCTGTACGTTGGTTGAACTAACTATGTGACTTACCGAAAATAATGCTATTCTCATGAGTCATAATTTATATACTTCATAGGGGAATATAATATTAATTGTATACATAACTTTAATATGTATTAGCCCATTTATAGACAAAATCAAATGTGTAAATTATTTAAAATAACAAATATATTAAAATGTAGTATTAATAGTTTTGAAAACCATTATTTAATTATTGACAGTATAATTACTATAAATGCAATTTTCATAGCCCTTAAATAAAAGTTTATCTAAAAATAATAATTTAAATTACGCTCAATTAAATTATTTACACGGTGAAAAAAATTAATTAATTTTAATTATATAATAAAAATCTAAATATTTGACAGGTGACATATGAAACATAATTTTTTACACAGGAAAATGTCAAGAACATTTTATTAAAAAACTAAAAAATTAATTAACAAAATTTGTATTTAGGTATATATATTTACTACTTAAAAATTATATTTACAGTTGACAGCAAGGTTTAGTTTAAATCAATTCATTCTTCCTAAACGTTTTTTATTTTGCTGCCATCTGTGCAAAATATAATATTTCTAACTTTTACAATTACAGCTCTATTTCTGAAAAAATGAAATTCAAGTTCCTTTCAAATACAGACCTTTAGTTAAATAGATGATAAATGAGATGAATTACTGCAAAAAATTTTATCGATATAAAGTATACTTACTATCAATTAAAAATTTGTATCTACACATAAAAAGTATACCTTCTCGATTATTTTTAGTTATTAGATTGATTCGACGTACACAATAAAAAAAATTAATCTCTACTAAAAGTAGGTAATTCCAAGGTTAACAGACAGTATACAAAACGTTAGATTTAGTTTAATGCATAATAACGTTGTATTCTATAGAATAACAAATAGTTGCTTACCCTACTTGTTAATTTTATTTTATTACGAGAAATATTTTTGCAAAAAGGAAATGTTTTATTTAGTAACTTTACGTTTTGAAAACGAATTAACAATTAAATCAATATTTGTTTCCTGAATATTATACAACTAAATTACGTAATGCATAAGTACAAAATAAATAATTATATTCTTATCACTGCAAAGTCGCCAATAACATACAAGTAATACATATAATAAGTTCAATATTTAGAATATCGTCTACTAGAAATAAAACTCGATAATAACAACATAACAAATTAAACCGTAAATCTTATAAAAAATTAAGCAAATTCGACCGTTTTGCTACAAATCATAAATAAATTAAAAAACATAACGAATATATAGTATATAAATCAGTTAAAAAACATCAAGCATTTATAAACAAAAATACTTTTGCATTTTGAGCGAAACTAATTTTAAAAAACAAACTATATTTTAAAACAAAAGAAGCAAAATAATGTATGTAAATTAAAAATATATATATATTACCATAATTAATTCAAACAATAGACGTATCCACAAAATATGGAAGTACTATAAAAATTTTGTTAAAAAATTAAATAAACTAAAACAATCAAATAGCACCATAAAGTAACGTGGGATCGTCTATATACTGCAAGTTAGTAAAATAAAGTATGTACAAATCAATATATAAATACAAACAAAATTGAATATATAAAAATATGCAGGTTTAAATTTAATTCGATTTTAGTGTAAAAAATTACCATCATGAATTTTTTTGTAAAAAGTGGTCATATAAAATGCAAAACATAGTTTTGATTTTCACGTAAAAAAATTGTTGAGTGTATGCATATCACAAAGTTGAAACAAACTTAATGATAGAGAATGAATCTATAAAAAGTGACAATATCAAACTCGAATAATCTTTTTACACTTTCTAGTGGAGGACGAGAACCGTTGACAGCAGCGTCGTTTCCAGGATCGTAACTGAAGTATTGAAAGTATATATAAAAAATATTAAAATCAATTAAGTAAAGATCTAAATATGATGTATAAGCGTAGGCCAATGTATCTGTTGCTATCGCAAATTTTATTAATTATTGAAATAAGTTTTCCATATTACTTTAACAGATCAAGTGTATTATCTACATTAAATGTTGTAGAATTAATTAATTAAAATATGTACATAACTTGAACAGTGTATTTAATCAAAAATATGTATAAAATCGAGTTGTATGTAAATTAATAAAATGTAATAATAGTTGATAAGAAACCCAGAATAAAACTAGATGCATAACTTGATAAAATATTTCAAACTAGGCCCTAATCATTTAATTGAATTTGCCACATATCCGACAATAATAATTGAGCGCAGTATAGACTGACTTTACTATAACACATTGGTCCGTATAACAGATGACGTTCATGTGAGAAAATATAGAGATGCTTTACCGTTGAAGGAAAAAGACAGCCACAGATCAGACATTTGAGAATCCAAAAGAAAATGAACGTCAACAGGTAGGAAAAGTATACCGTTAATCTACAAGCGAAAAACCAGAAAATTGTGTTTATGAATGAATCAAATATAACGAAAAATGTAAACAGTGAAATATAGTAAGTTAGAAATTCTCTATGTAAAATATATATATATACATAATGAAATAAATATATATATATATACAATTTATAAGTACTTTGAAATATATCAATATTTGACAAATGTAAAAAAGTGATAAAAAAACAACATAAAAAATGAATAAAACATAACTGTACAACAAATATAAGCTAAACAATAATAAATATGTAAGTTGCATGTCCACATACTTTGTTAAATTATATAATTACTCGAAACATCAAACATTAAATGAACCAAACAATTATTTGTTAACCTGGTGTTTAATTAAACAGATGAAAGTAACTCTATGAATGTGTGAAGATGTGTGGGTGAGAGGAGGGAAAGACTCACTTCATGTGCCCTCCACCCTCAACGTAGAGAACTTGATTCCGTCTTCCGGCGGGGAGTTCAAATCGGCTGGGAAAGGGGTAAAGATGCTGGAGGAAGTCCCTCATCATTCCTCGCACCAGCAGTGTCTCCCTGTCGTTGTGGTGAAGGTTGTCGTTGAGACAGAAAAACTTCCTAGCAACAACGGTTGAGGTGAAAAAGACAAAGAGACGCTGCCAAATAATAATGCTGTGGTAGTTTTGGGTGGTAGACAAAACGACAAAAGACACTAGTTGACGCATCAGTAATTAATTATCAGTGAGATGCAAGTTTTGTGTACGACATTTCATAATAGAACATAATTATTGATATATTATGAAAATAATGAATTATAAAAAATTACGGAAATGCATTAATAATATATCAAAATAAAGTTTTGCATTAAAAACTCTTGATTAAATTTTACAGATTATAAGAAACGTCATAATTTTAAGACGCCTACATATTTAGAAATCCATTATATTACTAAATATGTATATTTAATATAAATATATATTAAATACAACAATTTTATTTAATCAAGACATGAAATGATTTCAAAATAAATGTTAACTATGGTTTGTAAACTATATAAAGGTTTTCCGAGCAAAGACACTGTAACCCATGAAACAAATTAAATTAACAAAATAATAGAAGAAACGTTTATGAACGTAATTTCCTTTTAAAAAGTATGAAAAAGGGTATTCTTATAGTTAACGTATAACGTCAGCAATTTCTGACAGTATATATCTACAAAAATTTATGGAATCGTAGTTGACTTAATAATTCGGATGGTACACCTGTGGGTCGATTTGACCCCCACTCGTCTTGGTTCTTTTAGGGTTAATAGAAAGACTTTTTAAAGCAGACCATGATATAAAAAATAATATTTAAATTGCAGGAATTTTTCAGTTTTTCCAGGAGTTTTGTTAATTCTAATACAGCAGAATCTCGCATCAATTACAATAATGAGAGCATTCAATTTGGTCCCCACTGACCATACCTGGGCGAGTTGATGATCTCATCGAGATGCGAGCGGACGAGGCTCACATTGGAACCGATCATCTTGAACCAGACATCACCCTCCTCCAGGATCCGGAAGGAGTGAACCGGGCGGCGCGGGAAGGACCTGTTCACCAGGAGGTCCAGGGACGGACAATGCTTCAGTGACGTCAGAGGGACTGGTGTCTGGGGGGGGGGTTTGCTGGGATTTTAAGCACCGCTTTTGAGGGCAGTAAAATTGTCATTTAAGATTCCCACATATAGGATTCTTTTACTTTGTTATTATAATAGTTTATTTTAAATGTTATTTTAAATTGTATGTAGTCTATATAATTTTTCCTAATACTACTCTCTCCCCCTTGACCGTTCTACTGTTAACTCTGGAATCACTTATAAGCGGCGGCTTGTGTTTAATGTTTAATTAAAAAACATTTCCGTAGGCGTAACCAAACATTTGAGGTACCCGTAATTTTATCTGAAAAATTCTAATACGATAAATTGGTTATGCTAAAAAATATAATATAACATTGTGTCTATTATATGTGGAATAATTCCCTTGTTGAAAAATATGGAAACAATCCGTAGCCTATCTATCTTCTATATATATTTCTGTCAACAATAAAAACTTGTATTTTATGTTTACAGTTAAGCTACGAAATGTAGAAAGAAGAAATCTACATAAAAATGTAGCAAAAACTTTAAATTAATTGTTTTTTAAATATATTGTTGTGATCACAAAAAAAAACATTTAAAGACGCATATTTGAGGAGGACAACTGAAAAATCATTATATTTAATACCAGTATTAGTAATTCAAATACTTTTCGGTCGCATACAAGTACAATTCAAGTTATAGAATGGAGTAATAGAAAAAATAAGTTATTTTAATTCACTTTCTATGGTATTTCTATGATTTAAAAAAAAAAAATTTATCACGCTAAAGATAATGAATTTGTCTATGTAAAGAAAACATGTGCAATTTGTTAATATAAAATACAAGGCTAGGGTTATAGATAAGAATATAGCGATTTTGATCTTTGACCCTTACCATAGATAATCCTTATATATATATATATATACACGCTACACACACCTTGTCACATCATTTGCTGTGGTAACGACTTTTAATAGTAAAAAATTAGTCAGAACAAATTTGCTTACTTGACTAGCCTTAAAATCGATCATGAAACAATCACTAAAATAATAATATACAATGAAAGATATGACGTTATCTTATTGACACATTTATACTCAAAACGGAAATTCATCACGATCAGTTAAACTGATGACACTACAAATACAGCTCTAGAAACGCAGTCACTATATTAGAAGTTAAGACACAATTACATATATCAACGAAGTCTATTATTGTTATAAGAAATAATACAATAATTTAATATTAAAATCGGTTGCATTACATTTTTAATCTTATAAGTCAGTATGGAGCTAGGTTAGTAAGATTCACAATGGTTGAATTAAAGAATTGTAGAATGTTTTACCAAAAAAAAGTATCTACAAAGTAACGTTATTTGCTATCTGAAACGATTCACGAATACATATTGATCATAATTTAAATATTTAATTTATTTAAACATAATTCAACATATAATTATCCGAGAAATTCTCTGTTTTAATTTATTTTCGTGTTCTTTTTACATGAGGCCCGTTTATTTTACCCGTACTTATCAGATTAATCGTGCTTATACTATGTCATGAAAAAGGGACGATAGAAAGGCTATTATAAAATTGTTATTATGTATTTTATTGCAGCTTCTCATCAACAGGCTTATATAATCCATGCTTTCAACCATAGTGTGAAAGAGCCACCGCTTTAAAAAAATGTACAGAATATTATTTGAAATATTATATTTTTTTAAATGTAAACAAACTAAAGTATTCTAAATTATTCAAATGTGTTAAGTTTAAATTTGAAAATAATAGTCACAGCAGTTTCAATACAGTGACAAAAGACAAAATACTATTTTAAAAGATATACTCAACAGAGATTGAACGTAATATAAGCTAATAAGTAAAATACTTACAAATGCAAGCTTTGGTCCTCCGATCATGGCAGTTCGGTTACCAGTGCAGTTTGCAAGAAGTGATAGAAAGTTTACAACATTCTGAATAAAATACAAAGATAAACGGCGACAATAGAGTGTGAGCGTCGTGCTGTAAATATTTCCATGACACAAATTATACACTGTTAGTAAATGAAAATAGCATTTCATAAGCGTAAAAAATAATGGACATATTCCAATAAAATGTTCCATGCAGTTCATATGTTATAATAAGGTATGTAATGATCGAAACATTATGAAATCTGATTAGTGATCTGAAATAGGCCATTGATTAACAATTACAAGTCAATTCGAATAAACTGTTCTAGGTAAATTGGTATTATTTATTTAAATAATTTAAAAAAACGAGTGCAGCAAACAATTTAGTTTGAGTATTTTGCATAAATGTAAACGTTGTAAGTATATAGAAGTTTTTTTTAAACTTTAGAATCGAACCTTTCTATACTACTATTATTATGTTTTACTAGAAACGAAAATAATCGTATAAGGTTAAGTTAAATAAAAGACTATCAAAAAAATTTCTAAGTAATATTGTATTTAAATTGTAACAGAAGTATCGGACTTACTGCTCCAGTAAACGGCAATCCAAATAATTTTATGCCTAACAGTCGAAGTTCATCATCTTGGAGATCTCTTAAAAATAAAATACAACATATTCACCATTTGAAAACAATAAATAACATTTCTGGCTTTAAGATATATATTAATTGGTTCAAATATTGATTTTTCCAAACAAAAGCCTTGAATGTTATAAATGTTATAACCAACATTTTCTGATTGGTTACATGAATAAAACGTGGATGACTCACCCAGAATGGTCAGTATCAATCTCACCCAGAATGACCTGAGTTGAACGCTGCGTCGCTGCTTCACTCATGAGATAGTAATAATAGGTGAGAGAGAACTGGAGGTCATTCGAGGACCGAATACGGTGTGACGAAGTCTCGTTCCACTCCTCGGGAAGTCTACAGTGGTAGTGTGGAAAGTCGTTTTTATCAAGGTGAGAATCGGTCATTGAAATTGAATGTTGTTTTAATTTTATAGTGATACGGATATCACAATAAAAGTTCAACACTACTTTCCCCTTATTTTAATCGCAAAAATAAAGAATTCTATATCATACATACCATTGTTTCCATTATTGAAGCAAATTGAAGATGATTAATCAATAAACATTAAAATATATAACATATTATTTTATCTAATAAATTTAGCCGTATATATTTAAAATATGTTAATTTTTAAAACTATTTGTTTGTCTAGTATGGTTTGCTTTAATAAAATTAAAAGAGATTTGTAATATTTTCCATAGCTATAACAATCAAGAACTGCATATATTTTACACAGACTTAACAACAACTATTCTATACATGTCACACACTGAATAGAGACTATTCTATACATGTCACACACTGAATAGAGACTATGCTATACATGTCACACACTGAATAGAGACTATGCTATACATGTCACACACTGAATAGAGACTATTCTATACATGTCACACACTGAATAGAGACTATTCTATACATGTCACAAACTTTATGAAGAGTATGATATTATACATGTCGTACACTCCCACTACGCACATGTACAGTATTGGGTAGGAACTCACTTTTCGTGCAGCTGCTCCAAGAGCTCCCGGTCCATAAAGTGGGGCATGTGACCTGGCACCTTTCGCTGAGCGTGCCCGTACGTCTGAGAAAGTAGCTGGTTGGTGTGTCGGAGGGAGTCGGCAAAGGTGTCCAGTAGACGTCTCTGACCACTTCGGATTGGGATTGGTGGAGTGATGGGATTTTTCAACCGGACAGATACCGCGGCCTGAATAGGAGATGGCAGTTACATCTACAGTTTAACTTTGTTTATATACAGAATCATTAAAGTGTAGTGAAAAAATACAAGAGGAAACTGTGAAACTCATAATTGTACGTATTGTATCCCTTTAAAATATATAGATATATCATATAGCTAAATTTTATTGAGATAAAAAAGAATATATGTAGTATATCACAAAGAAGAATAAATATATAAAATGGGTTAAAACATTTCTTACATTTTTTTTAATGTTGTCAAATGTATGAGATTATTAATATGGAAATATAGAACTCGAAAGCGATATGTTGTCTATTCTTTATATTAGCGAAAACCTTAAAATTGGATAGTAAACACAGAAAAATATAGGCTGAAAAGCATGCTTGGAGGTACGGTATTATCAACAATGATAGGTATTAATTTGCACGAGACTATTGGGTACGACAAGACATTATAATATGTTCCGTCAATTACTCGCATTGCAATTTCCAAAGATCTTAGTTTTGTTCTGTTTTCAATTAATTTATTATTAAATTATAGAGGAAACGCAGGGGCGTAGCCAAGGGGGGGGGGGGGGGGGGCTGGCCGGCTCGTGCCCCACTAGAATCAGGGCGGTGCCTTTTTTGTTCCGAGGAATTTTTTTTAAGTTAACCCTTTAGGGCCTGGTGGTATATTTATATAGAAGTTGTCGCTGAATTTTCTCGGGCACATCCGCCGAATGAAACTGGAAATGATGTAAAGGACTGTTGTTGAGCTTTTGTAAAATTTTAGAACTTACAATTTTCAAATTAACTTTTATCGTATTTTACGACATGTATAAAATATTAAAATCTTTTTAATCTGCTGAATATAATCAAAATTTAATCAAATATGCAATAATGTAAATTTTCATTACTTGAATATTAGCTGTTAGTATCAAGTCTTGAGACTAAACTTTGATCGATGTCATTAGTATAATAGTTAACTTAAAGTATAATCCGTGGAGAACAACTTATTGATGATATAAGAAGAAAGTAAAATACCCTATAATAAAGCGGAGATCTCTGTGACAATTGCCTCTCCCATGGCATGAATCCAAGCCTCATGTCCTTTGATGTTGGCTCTCTTTCATGATTGGTCACTTGAATAGCCGTCCGATAAACCGAACTTGTACGCTTGTTGTGGGTGATATTGTCTGTAGTGAAATAAAGTAAAAGGTGAATATAACAGTAATGTCAGTATTTTGCATTAGTGAGAGAAAATTGTTATCTAACCGTTTTCGATTTCTTTCGCGATAAAAAATGCTTTTGGGTACCTGAAATGTAAGAATTAAAGAAAATATGTTTTTGCTAATTTATTACAGAATTTTGCACAATCTAATATCTTCTACACATGAGTTGTTTAATAGTTAATTACTTGTTAATTATTAGTTAAACAATATGTACAATACTTTTGAGCGTCCGGATATCCTCGAAAAATTGGATGCAGCGTGGAAACTTCTGTAGAGGGTTGTGTGACTTCTTTACCAATAGAGTGATTAAAGTTGACAAGTATCGCAAAAGAATACTGAAAATAAGAGTAGGCCTTAAAACATCATTTACAACAGCTATAAAGTGGTATAAAGGGTATTTTAATGGTAATAATGTATTTCATTTAATCTACCGAATAAACTGAATTGAACCACATCATCGTCTAGAGAAAAAACAGTTTTACATTACAACTTAAATTATGAAAGCAATTATTGCGTCATAAACCATGAAAGTAAAACGTATTGTTCATTATAGATTAATTGGATGAAAGTTCGTGTAGAATAGAAGAATACAAATAAATCAGTAAACAATATTTTAATTATTAACCTTTGATTAACAAATCATTAAGTTAATTATTAACATGTACTATATGTGCCCCTTAACAAATACACGGGGCTCCTCTTTATTCGGATCACTCTGGTATTTCCAAATTGTAGTATTAATTCTAATAAGCTAAAACAACATATCGCTGCCACAAGTTCTAAGTGGCCCAAGCGCCATTTTTCGAAAATTGACCTTTTTTCATAATTATTATCAATATTATATGGTCTAACGTGTGTCCAAGTTTTGGAGCGATATCTTTTTTCTATAAAC
>JAUZND010066204.1:0-17563 GCA_034780555.1 Coelogynopora nodosa | reverse complement strand
ATATGCTAGGTTAAGAGAACCTTATCAATAGTACACAATATCCAAACGGAGAACCTTATCCATAGTACACACTATCCAAACAGAGAACCTTATCCATAGTACACAATATCCAAACGGAGAACCTTATCCATAGTACACACTATCCAAACGGAGAACCTTATCCATAGTACACACTATCCAAACGGAGAACCTTATTCATAGTACACACTATCCAAACGGAGAACCTTATCCATAGTACACACTATCCAAACGGAGAACCTTATCCATAGTACACAATATCCAAACGGAGAACGTTATCCATAGTACACAATATCCAAACGGAAAACGTTATCCATAGTACACAATATCCAAACGGAGAACGTTACTTACATATTATTATCTAATTGTGACCTTTCTTTAGATCTTGATGATTTGTCACATTTTATGAATGCTAATATATTCACGTAAGCACGACGAAATGATGGAATTGAATAACCATATATGAACACATTGACCGAGCTATTAACATGGGCAAACATGATACTTGTTCCATGAACTAAAGAGGGAAGTCTATCAAATTCATCAGCTACTACAATATATGAGTACGGCGCCCAGCACACAAGAAAAACAGAAAAGATAATAAACATCGTAACGGCAAGACGCATTTTTGCCTTGTTTCTAACGTTTTGGGCATCTGATGACACACTTTGAGCAACTCTATTTGAACTTATTCTAAAATGTCTGAAGATAAGCATGTAGAAAATGAGAGTTGCTACAATTGGCAAGCCAATTGGCACAATTCCAAAGAAGATGGTATAAGAACGCGAAGCCAATCTATTCCAAAGACAACTTAACGTTTTCCGATCGTACACATGATTACCCCAACCGAAAATATTTCCCGCCTCAAAACTAAATCCAGTAATCCAGAACAGTCCGATGTAGAGGAATGTTTTTCGCCAGGTGTAGACCTTCTCGTATATGCTGTTGTGAACGATGCATATGTAGCGGTTGAGACTGATGGCGGCGATGTTGAGCACGGAGGAGAAGCACACCACCATACAGAAACTGGCGGTGAAGTCGCAAAGACCCGGCCGAAGCAGGAAGAATAGTTCACCTCCGAAAATACCTGATGTTTAAAACATACATTTTTAATTATAAATATATAAATCATTTTTATTTAGAAAATATGTAAAAACGTAAATAAAAAAATTCACAAAAATTAAATATAACATTCACATTATAGCATTTTAAAGTTTTATAACACTTTCGTGAAAATTCTGAAAGCAAATATATTTTGCTTGCAAATGCCGTATTTACCGACTTAATTTTAGGAATATTTTATGCATAATTATATACATACAAATAAATTAATTTTTTAAAATTTGTTAAACTTTGGAATAAATTGATAAATACACTATACGATTATATAATTTGTAAAGATATGCTCATATATGAGTGTAGAACTGCGCAAAATATGGTGGCTAATAGTGTGTTGCTGTAAACTAATTAATAGTCTGCAGTGGATCATGGAATAGAAGATGACGAGATCGTTGTTAATTCTCCACAAATGTAGTCTTTCCTAATATTGATGGTCCGCAACAGTCATATTGGCATTGTGCTTGTGTCTGATATCCATGTATATTTTTATACAATGACGTATATGTATACATACTAATCTATACACATTTAACATATAATGTACATATACAATATACGTATCATACAATACTTACATACATAAATATACAATTCATAAATCATAACTCACATATTATATACATGTACAATGCTAATTGTACATTATCATGTTAAGTATAATTTAATACTTATATTATAAATTTAATTTAATTTAATTTTAAATAAATTAACTGTAAAATATTTAGTATGCCATATGAATATTTTTTTAACAAATGCTATAAAATTTCATATATGATTCTACAAATCGAAACATCGAATGTGGTACAATTTAGTGTTAAATAAATTAATCTTTGAGTGGTGTTACTATCAAATATGAATAAACATACTTGTGTAGATATATCTTTTCTTGAATATGCACATATTAAAATTGCAATTTAATTATTGATTTTGAAATAAGTTATCTGAAATATTAAAGTTTTTTACAGCACATTAAATAAAATATATGAAAAAAATGCCTTTACATTTATTTTAAAAATACATTTAAATCTTAATTGATGGCATCTCTAGTTATCAAATTGAACATTTATCGTATGAATTAACATGAACCATTATAATTTTTCTATACAATTTTTACAATTAATTTTTTTACAATCATTTGTAAACAACAATTACTTTAATAAAATACATCTAAATACACAACAGAAAGAAACATACCAACCAAGTTCATTGGTCCTACAAAACCCGACACTATAAAGTCAGCTGAAGCCAAGCTCAGCAAGAACATGTTTCCTGGATTACGTAATGTCTGAAATATAACATGTAAAGAATGCATATTAAAACTTACCACTTGCTGATAAATTAAATATTAGTTTTTTAAATCGTTACAATATTCAAAATATTGAAATCAAAGTATAAATAATCAGTTTAATATATATATACAATATACGTACATAATTTCTTATTGTTAATAATAATAATATACTAATGCATGCTAACGTATGTTTATGTTCGGTGGGCACACTTTTCAAGAGTCAGTGCTTACTCCATATTCTGGAACACTTCCAAATTAAAGAAGAGCCCCTTATTACAACTGGATCTTTTCAGACAACACAAACATTATCTTAATTTCGTTGTTATTGTTTACATCGATTGGAAGGAATATTAAAAAAATTGAAAAAAAGTTTAAATATAATTTTAGCCGCATTGTATCATTTCATTTTCCAAGTTCTAGAACGCTTTCGATTTTATTGCATTTATTCATTCAGTAGTGCGTATATGCTAGTTAAATCGTTAGAATCATTTTAGGTAAAAAAACTAAATTATTAAAACACAATCATTTTCTTTAATAAAAAATATAAAAATAATAAGGTCACGTACGGGTAGCATTCTAATACTTTGAGAAGTATATTTATACTGTTAACTTTCTTTAGTCCATATATGAATTTTACTCAGTATTTAACATACATGAGGTATTTTGCTCAATAATAAATATTTTGTTACACTGAATATACATATAATAAACATTAAACAATTTCGCAGAATGTGGTATTTATGAAGTATAATATTATATGTTGACTCTTCAAGGGCCATTTATAAACCCCTATTTTGTTCAAATATAAAATAATGAAGGTGAATTATTTATAAAATTGCTAATTTTTTAAAAATAGTTAGTTATATAAAGCACTATTACCAGTATGAAACATATATTTGTAGGCATGTTTATTTAATTCCAACCAAGTACCAACCCTTACTTTAGATGTTAAAATTGACAGGAAAATAATGAAGTTTCCGACAACACCAAACAAAACTGATAGTGAGATAATAGTTGTAAAAAGTGCTGTTTCACCTGAAAATATAAATAAACAAAAAATGGATTAATGTTAGTGATTAAGTAAAAATTAAATTAACAATAATATTATAAAATAAAAGATCTGTTATTATCTTATAAATATGTACTACCGGATTATGGAAGGATATAGCTAGGTATATATTATGAGAAGTTAAGAAAAGTTACGCAACCCAAACATGAACGCAACATGAACGCAACCCAAACATGAATGCAACATGAACGCAATATGAACGAAACATGAACGCAACATGAACGCAACCCGAACATGAACGCAATATGAACGCACCATGAGCGCAATATGAACGCATCATGAGCGCAATATGAACGCAACATGAACGCAACCCAAACATGAATGCAACATGAACTCAACATGAACACAACATGAACGCAACATAAACGCAAAAAGAATGCAACATGAGCGCAACATGAGCGCAACATGAGCGCAACATGAGCGCAACATGAGCGCAACATGAGCGCAACATGAGCGCAACATGAATGCAACCCAAACATGAATGCAACATGAACGCAATATGAACGCAATATGAACGCAACATGAACGCAAAATACACGCAACATAAACGCAACATGAACGCAACATGAACGCAACACGAACGCAACATGAACGCAAAATGAATGCAACATGAACGCAAGATTAACGTAACATGAACGCAACATGAACGCAACATGAACGCAACATGAACGCAACATGAACGCAACATGAACGCAACATGAACGCAACCTAAACGAAACGTAAACGCAACATGAACGCAACGTGAACGCAACATGAACGCAATATGAAAGCAACCTGAACGAAACGTGAACGTAACATGAACGAAACATGAACGCAACATGAACGCGACCTGAATGCAACCTGAACGCAACCTGAACGCAACCTGAACGCAACCTGAAAGCAACCTGAACGCAACATGAACGCAACGTGAACGTAATATGAATGCAACATGAACGTAACGTGAAAACAACATGAACGCAACGTGAACCGAACGTGAACGCAACATGAACGCAATATTAACGCAATATGAACGCAATATGAACGCAATATGAACGCAATATGAACGCAATATGAACGCAATATGAACGCAAAATGAACGCAAAATGAACGCAGAATGAACGCAACATGAACGCAGTTTATTAACAACATTCGCAATTTATTTAGCACCGTAGACACCATAACACTTTTAGTTAAATTAGTTAAATTAAAGTTAGTTAATTAAACAAAAATTTTAAGTTAAAATTAAAGCCTTTAAAACTAGATAAAACTCGTATACATGTCTGTTAAATCCAAAAATCAAATTCAGTTTAAATTGTAAATGTATTATTTGAAACGTGTGATTAATTGAAAATTACTTCGGAACATCTTCATACGGCCGGATCTGTTAAAAGCGTTTTAAGGGAATTAAATCCAGAAGCAGATACACCATCAAAATTGATGATTAAGCGCTTAGTGGATAAATTCCAAGAAACTATATCGGTACACGATGCACAAATAAGAGAACAGTCATCCTTAGAAGTGGAAAGAAAGAATCTCTGAAGTTCAGAATGCTTTAATGCATTCTCCTAAAAACACTTTTATGTTTTTAAAGAAACGGGAAGCTCACTGGCTTGTGTACATAAAGTTGTTCGAACTATACTCGGACTATATCCATAAAAGACAAATGGCACTCATGTACTGAAGGAAAATTATACTGAAAGTGTATTGCTTATTGTGAATGAAAAGATTTCAGCTATAGTCGATGATGATAAAGATTTTCTGAATATGTCTTTCCTCTCAGATGAGAAGGGGTTCATTCTCAGTAGTTATGGTACATGAACTATCCACAATGGCAGATTCTGGTCATCTGATAACCCACATCATGAATCTTATTGCAACTCCTTTACATTCACAAAAAAATGTTGTAAAGTAGCAATGTGAGCAAGTCGATTATTCATTTGTTTCCTAAATGCGACAATAAACTCCGAAGTTTATAAACGTTTATTGAACAATTTATTTTTTCAGCAGCCCGCACACGGAAAGCATTTCAACAGCTCTTAAAGCTATATTTTGATTACCTAGTCATTGCTATAGAGCTGTTTCCTGAAAATTGATCAGACCTTACCCTACTGAATATTTCTTATGTGGTAATTTATTTAAAAATGCCGCACATTGTATATCAATAATCCCTAAAACTATATTGCTGCTCTGAAAAATAACATTTCAAAACTAAATTACAGCCATCTCACAGGACACACTTGGAACTGTTTCTTTGAATGTTGCTCGACGAGTAAGTCTATTGTATGTATTGATGTTGGTGGTGCGGTAGACACATTGACCCTGTTTTGTGAATCATTAGTAGCATTATTACAATATTAATGAACATCACGTCGCTTTTAATTAAAATAGGTTTTAAGACATAAAGCATTTAAATGTGCAGGAAATCATTTTAAAATTAATTTTTAAGAGTTTTTATGATTTAAAAAAATAAAAAAATAAATCAGATTTAGATTGGCACTAAACTTATTTAAAAATGTTCTTTTTGATTTATTTTTACCGCCCAACTAATTTTTATAAAATGTTAAAAACATCTATATGATTGCGATTATTACCAATAAATTGAGTTGACGTTTGTGTTTCATAATTTTTCGAACAACATATACTATTGATTATATACGTCCGTTTACTAAGACAAAAATATTTACATCCAGATGCATCTACAATATATACATTACATATTTACATATTATATTTAAATATATATATATATCCGAATGCTATACGTTGCTTAGTTAAGATAAAAATAATTATTTCAACAAATTAATCTGACCCACGTTCAAATCTTTTTTCAATTTATTTTAATTATTTAGACTAGTCGCGCATATTTGAGAAATTAATCATTAAAAAGCGAAAAATATTTTGAAATAATTTAGTTGTTATTTTAGAAATTTTGATTTTCTCTATTGCAAATTAAAATGAAACAAAATGAATGTTCTTTAATAGAGTGTTCTAGTAGAATTTATCTATAATGTTGTTGACGTAAATTATATTGTAATTCTTAAAATGTCATTGAAACCTTTTTTTCAACAATATATTGTACATACCTCATCCGTACTCATATATATATATATTTGTCTATGTATTTTTGTAAAGATTTTGTTTATAAAAAACAAGAGTTCCTTATTAAAAGACGTTAATAGTTTTTGCTGTGTGTAAAATATAATCAAAGCTTTTTATTTATTTGTTGAAAAAAGGTTAGCATATATATAAGGTTATATATATATATAAGGTTAACATATATATATATGTTATGCATACATACAAATTTATTACCAAAAATTTTACAAATTAGAGCATACATTATATCTATATATACATTTATATTATTTTAACAATATCAATTTTTGAACATGTTCTTTAGTATTCATAAATACTGATTTTAAATAGAAAAAATGCACTATTAAGCTATTATTGTCGAATTAAAAAATAACTTTTTTCTTATCATAAAACGTTTAGCCTGTGACAATGAAATTTGACCATAATACATATGCTAAACATGCTTAAGCTATAAAAACTTAAAATAATCCTGAGAGTGGTAATTGTTTTTTTGCTTTCATAATAATATATAATTCATATAAATTTGGTAATTAATTTGTGAATCGAAAGAATGTAAAGTCATAAAATGAGATATTTCAAGATTTATTTAATTGTTTATGTCATTTTTAATTAGAACAATAAGTTTTAACATTTAGAGATTTAAATGTGCAGAAAATACACTTTATAAAAATTTAACTATGTATACCACACTATTTTGTTTTTTAAAGCATTTTATGAATTTTACTTAATTTCCAGATTTAGATTGGCAGTGAACATATTTAATCCTTTTTATTTGAGCTATTTTTACAATCAACTAATTTTTACCAAATGTTAATTTCTTATGTAATAAGCAATAATTCACTAATGTAATAAATATATTCTTTTAAGTGATCATAGCTTACGGTAAATTAGGCATGGCAATTTAAAAAAGAATCAACTTTCCATAAACTATTAAAATGAACGCTACCGTACTCTAATTATTTCAATTTAGTATCTTCATATTGTTATTTGTTATAGTTTTTAATAAGTCAACTTCGATATAATTTCACTGCAGCAATTATTTAAAAAATGTTTTTTATAGAACTCTATTCAATTATTTTTAATTACAAAACCATGACAAACCTTAATGAGATTCTTTTTTACTTCTGAATGCTTCTTAAAGTTAGCTTCTATTATCTCAAAATGATATATATTTTGTTATTTTAATTAATTAGATTAGCGTGACCTTGTTCATATTATATCTATTTTGAATTATTTTCGTTTCATTCTTAGATTATTAAACAGACTGTATTTGACTAAAAGTAAAATAACTACAAAAATAATCATTTACTGATCATAATAAATGATCTCTAACATTTTCATTTATTAACATTTTGCTGAAATTTAAGATTTTTTAAAAAGTTTTTGCCATTTATACTAATTTTCAAGTATATTAAACGATAATTGTAATTATTTTTATTATACAAATTATATATGTATATACATAATAAAGATATAGATAAATTAAAATTATTTATTTTATAAACATGATTTATTTTATTTATACAGATGTCTAAAATATAAATAATTATAATTAAATTTAAAAAATCAAAATATATATGTTCAAATTTTAACAAGTATAAAAAAATGATGTATTATGTCTAATATTTATTAAGTTTATTTATATATATATAAAGTTTTAATACTAAAAAGTTTCATTATTATAAAAAATGCTATTATGTAAAATAAAATATTTTATATTAATTTAACTAAATTTACTTCCAATTTTTTAATAATATAACTTATTAAGTACACAATTGTATCTGGATTTTTTTAAAATATAAAATATAACTATGCATTACCATTTATCAATAATACCAAATATGTACAAAAGTCCAAATACTTTAACTCATCTATAATTACATGGAATAGTATATGTTTATAATTCTCAATATAACAATATACAAGTATATTATGTAATAACGAACATTTATATAATTTTGTAACATATACCGTCTGGTGTAGGGTAAATAATGTATATACAATATTTATATTTCACATATAATAATATAAGTAAACCAATTGGGAGTTATTTGATATTTTATATATTTCTAATTAAATGTCCAGTATTTTATCAAATAATACGCAAAGAGGAAACTTTTATATAAAAATTAAACAACAGAATTTTGAGGAGTTTTATTGTGTATTTTATTTGAATGAAGATACTGATAATAAGTTCGAAAAAAATGGACTTAGAAAATATTTATATTTAAAATTAGAATCAAATGAATATCTTTAATCTGATTCGTTTATATTTAAATATTTTGTAGACTGAAATTCATAAAATATCTAGAACTCTAATAAAATATCGTAACATAACAAACATCTAACGCTGATTGTTTGAAAAACTTTAATAAAACCGAAGAAGATTGAACTAACATAAAAACCTATTGAAACCAGTTTTAATATTTACTGAATCTAATGTAGTAAAACTAATATGAAAATAATGTTTACAATATGATTATTATACTATTGAACTGACAGTATGTACGTCTATAAATGATGTATACAAGTTATACAATACAATTATTACAATTACGAATTAATTACTTTTTATGAATTTAAATTTACTAAAATTTACATTATGTTTTAAATCGAAAACAAATTCAAATTTTTGGTGAATCTATCGTTCATTATGTGGTCAAAAAATGCATTCATATATAGTGATTAAACCATTACAAAAACGTTATGAGTAATTATTAATTTTTAAATATCAGTATAATAAAACAATACATTTAAATATCTTACAATTACAATTAACAGCTTTCAATTACAGCTGGAGGACTGTGTGATTATTCCTTTGTGATTATACTCTCAAAAGTCAATTACACCAAGTTCCGGACACAACACTATTATGGATTAGTTTAACAGTTTCATCGAATGCTACAGCGGTGCAAATCCATGGAAAGCAACCCAACAAAATCCGTTGCAGAATTCTTCCACTCACATAATCGCTTCTTGGTAAATAATCCAGGAACTAGCGTATCACTAGGCGACAAATCTGTGAGGCAATCGGCCTCTCAATCCTGCACTATAGAGAGAAGCTCCTTCCCATCCAGCAGACAACATCCCTTTTGGAACTAGACCCTAAATGAACCGTCACATATAGCTCTCGAATCTTCCCGACTTTCCGGAATAGAAAAAAATGACCACTCGCGTCCCCGCCTCAAACGCTTCTGAATATTTTTGTAAATGCGTGATGTCTGTGAGATGATCCTCAATCAACACTGTCAAATCAACATGAACACAAACTTGTACTATCCAGCGGCTCTCTCATCTCCAGCTGTCGAACAAAATTCATCACCTTTTTCAGAATATTACAGAGCTTTCTGACAACATTGTCACAGACATGGATCCGTAGGTCTTTACAATCTTCCCATTACTAAGATTATTACGCATTTCCCCACAGTTGAAAATCAATAAAATCTACCCCTTTCAAACAGGTTTGGTACACATTATCATCAAAACCAACAAAGTCGCAGACACCCTTGCCAAAGAATTCTCCAATCTAGTAATGAAGAATCGGTTGTCAACTTGACATCGATACCACAAAAGTTATCAGCAATCGTCAGATAAACTTTTCATTTGAAAGACGACATGCTACTCCTCCCCAGAAGAACCTGACCAATCCACCACTCTCTAGCACGGGAAAGTCTCCACTGACTCGGCGCAGTAGTCACCATTCTCCATCTCACAGCTGTCATTATCAACAAACTCTGCACACCTTGACACTTTGCTGCCTTTGCGGACCTTCGTCATATTAATGGGCTGTTACTCGAGCCAGAACACTTGAATTTACATTTACAAGTTGCATTAATTTAAGTTTAGAATAGGCTTATTTTTTGTTGGACACAGCTTCAACAATATAAATATTAAAATACTAGTGCATGTATATTATTATTTAAACGTAAAAAATAATATCACCTTTCTTAATTCATATGTTAAAAAATTAATTAAATGCATAAATAATTTATTCATTACAAAGAAATTGAATAATATGTTCCAAGAAACTCAATAAGATGTCTTCTAAATATCTCTAAATATAACATCATTAAAATATATTGTTTGGGAAAATTTGTGATTTAATTTTCATGTACATATTTAAGTAATCTTACATGTAAGAGTATATAACTTTAATTAAATAATTAAATATCGCATCATATAACAATTTCTAGATGTTTAAAATGGGAAAGTTAAATATATTGTATACAAAGATTTTTAATAATTTCAATTATGTAGATTATGTTACATGTATCACATTGTTCAAACGATCATGTATACACTGTATACAACTGAATATGAATAATATGTATATTAAAAATAATACTGCTTAATAAATTAAGTGCTTTTAATAAGACAAACGTTGTACAAGAATGTTGTACTACTTACCTGGGTATTTCACATAGTAACCTGCTCCAATGAACCCAGAATCATTTTGAATTTGAAGAATTTCTACTAAGTCCATGTTAGCAGTCTCAGAAATGAATCGTTGAACCTTTTGGTAAATTTTTTTAAAATTGCTTTAAATGTTAAAAATTAATAAAATTTTCTAATTATATTATTATAATTTTTCATTTTAAATTTTACATATAATTATGTGTTTAAAAAGCATTTATATATTTTCGAAAATTAAAATAAACCAATTTTATTTACCGATTTTTAAGAAATCATATTAGTTTATCAACAAATCAATTACTATTTAAATGATTGAAATGATACATAATTTATGCATTTAAATATATTGTTATTAATTAATTAAATAATTGATAAATAGCTTAATATTTTATAAAGACTATGTAATATAGCATAATTCACTTTAGAAATTTTATGTGATTTAATAAATTTTCAAATACTACATTTAAATTATAAAATAATAATAATAATATAATATATACGTCATTATATTGTTTGTAATATATTACTATATTATTTAATATTATAGAAAAAAATAATATTTTAAACTAGTAAAAATGGTCTAATAATAATATTAATATTAAAGAATAAATTACAAATATTGATCGTATAAGAAAAATATAAATATTAAATAAACCATTTCAATTATTATTTTTTTCTCCAAATGTTTCAGCAGATATGTTTTGTTCGAACTGTGACAGGGAGAGCGTTATAGGATGTTTATGTAACCGTTAACTATGGTTACTATGTCACTCATGTAAACAAAAAAGGAAAATGTTAAAAAGATTAATTTGATCATACATTGTATATTAAGTAAAAGTGAAATATATATTATTGCTAAATAGGTACATACATCATACATCATTCAATATTTAATATAATCCCAAAATGAATAATGTTTAGGATTTATAATTTTAAAATTTTGAAAGTAACAAAAATATTGTAATCGATTTTATTAAAAATATTTGTATACAATTATTATGATTGTATTTTGTTTTAATTACAATAATTTACTATTGTAAAGCAATTTTTTTATTAAAATATCCATTACAATAAAATTATAACTAATCGTTAAGATTAATAAATAAAATTAACTTTTCATTAAATATATATTCTGTATCAACGTAATGCTATGATTTAAATTATCCACATTATGTTTAGATTTAAAAAAATCAAAAGTGTGTTCAACTCACCAGATGCAAGATAAAAGTGGACTAAAAGTAATACAAAAAGAAAATATATTATTAGTTAAAATACTAACAAATGAAAATCACTGATATTATTTTCTTTCATATGAATGGAATAAACGATTTCAATTAAACTATACTGTTCTTTTATTGGCTAATATAAATTGCCGCCTACTATTTATTCTGATTGTTTTGCAT
This sequence comes from Coelogynopora nodosa, assembly GCA_034780555.1. NCBI lineage: Eukaryota > Metazoa > Platyhelminthes > Proseriata > Coelogynoporidae > Coelogynopora > Coelogynopora nodosa. The sequence continues at coordinate 5,175 of JAUZND010066204.1, read as the reverse complement.
CTATTACAATAATTGAAACACTTCAAATTGTTTCCAGCTCTTTCTTTATTGAATACTACTAATCAGGCCTTTTAACAAGGTATCCATCGGATGCATTTGATTTATAAGCGCGAATAATATTATTATTTTTTGGCAAAATAATAATATAAAGACAATATGCTTTAATTAAAAATAGCGATTCGTTATTGCAACTTTTGCCTCTTTATTGCTATTGTATACATTTTTTATAATACATCTATACATATTATTTTATATGAAACATTGTTTTATGTCAATATTATAGTTATATTTCTCGTATACGGTAGGAACATGTTATACATTTATAGAATGTACCTCAATAACTTTGTGATTTTATGTATAGATAATATGCAACTAATTTTTCTGGTTATTTCTTGCGTAAATGTAGCAATAAGAATTATGACATAATTTTATATTTGATATAAGTTTTTGTAAATTGATATTTAATATCTATTTAAGAAACAATTTAATGTTAAAAGAGTACATTAACATATTTTACTGATAAAAATAAAACGAAAGAATCTTCAACATCTAAACATTTCTTCTAAATTCAAGTGACCTGTTTAAGTTATATTGGAGACGCCCATGAAATGTGATTTTACAGAACGAAAAAATGTATGATAATAGTTTTATATTATTATATCGAACACATTGCAATAATACTATATCGTTGTAGTCGACTGTAATGCTACCTATATATGAAAATCATTTCGCCTAATGTATTTATTAAAATAAGAAATATTAACCATGGGTCAAAAACAATAAAATTAGTTGGCGCTTAAAAGATCCTGTTAGAATTAGGATTATTAAAACAAAAATGCCCTAGTAAAAAACAAACCAACCTCACTTTTAATTATATCCGATAACATTAGACATCATATATCGGTTTCTTAGATAATCACAGTTGTTAAGTTTTAAATTTGGGATCGATCGCTTCAAGCTTTGCCCATGAGACAATTAGGTGTTAACTTGTGACAATTCCTTTTTCTGCACGCCGCGTGGGTGTATTCAATATCCACGAATATCATTTTTGTATATAGAATGTACTAAAATTCAATTCTTACAATACAATTCTATATACAATTCAATTCTTAGAATTTTGCAATTCGCGCCCATGAGTATTTACTTGAAAAATATTTATGGTAAAAATACTTTCAACTCTCGAAGTCTTCATACAATATTAATTTACCTATAATGTAGTTTAATATACTCTATTTTAACTTAAAGGCAAGGGATACAAATTATACATATAGTAGTAAGTATAATAAAGTAATTTTCACAAGCGAAGTTTTTAATTAACATTATAATAATTAAGTTTAGATATTATTTACTTATTAATAACTCTTGAAACATTACAGTAATAAAACAATTATTGTTGTCATAGCAAAAGTAAAATATAACATAATATGCTTTATCTACAGAACACGAAATAAAAGATAAACTACTTAACAATTCCTTAAAATTCCGTAAAAATGTTATTCTAATTCTTCTATGACATTTAATGTAATCGTAGGATAAAAGCAGAAAATAATTTAAAATAAATTTTCACTTTATAAAAAAATGATGATAATTTACGTTTACGCATAGTTTTTATTTACACGAGTTGTGCAAAGCACAAATAACTTCATTATTACAATATCGTTTCTATTTTTCATATTTAAGTTGTATTTGTGTTCACATCTATAGAGTATAATAATAATACATTTTAATGAGTCAAATAATTATGCCTTGCTTGATTTTTGATGTTCGTGTTTTTCTGATTTTTTGTAAATGACATCCTTTTGACTTCATTCCCTGCATAAGTTGATAAATACAAATTATACAGGTAATTGTATGCTGTAATAATTTGAAGAATATTATTAATTGTATATAATTGAAGTTCAAAGTTCTGTATCAGATAATTACAAAACATTTCATAATTAGAGTGTGCAATGATGAATGATGAGACTAAAAACTCCTTCTATACTAAGTTGCAATAGCTATAATTTTAACGGATTTTTTTCTTTACAATTTTTTTCTCTAAACACCCTAACAGTATTATTTTAATTTTAGAATAGCTATATTCTATGTTTTGTGATGTAGCGATTGATAATTTTTTCTTCACTATGCAATACATTCTCTACAATGATCACTTGTAACAACAAATTATGACGATTACAAAATTATAATTAGAATAAAATAAATAATTTAACTGTGGTATGTCCATGGCTGGAGCTATAAGAAATAATACACATTTTATTTTTTTATCATCTGTATAAGTGCAAAAAGTTGACACATAAAAAGTTAATTACATATTGTATATTTTTTAGATTTTTTAATAAGACATTATTCATTTGGATTGGTCAACAATTGCAAGTTATACAACATTTTGTAATTAAATATTGTGAAAATAATAATTATTGGAAAACTATTATATTACTGAAATTAGACAATTGATTACATCATTGACGTTTAAACATCTGACTATTTAAACAAACAATTATTTTAAATGTTAAAACTTTCCATATGGACAATACTGTTAAAAACATTAATTTATCGATGGAATACTTTTTGAATTACACGTCAACTTAAATGTGTTTAATTTTTACATCTCCCGCATCCTTTTGGCCTATCACGATGGTTTTGCCTGGCCGTACTCTAATGGATTCTTTTGTGAACAAAATCACTTTTAATATATCTCCACTAAACAGTTTTATGAATTTTTAGATATCACAAATATTCATTTACAAGATGTCTTCACACAGTAACCAATAGTAATTTGCAAATTATTATTTTTCTATTCGATGGGCTATTTCAATTAATGTGAAACTGCGACTTAAAAAATAGTCTACGGTTTTTTTATCAGGTCCTTGTATTACATTAGTTTATTTTTCAAATAGCTATTATTGGCAGTGAACTGGTTCTTCTGATATGTCCAGAACTGACGCGCAGAAGCTATACACCTTAGCTTACAAATTGGTTTAATTTATGGCCAAATAATTCTGACGTCAGTTAAAATTGCTATAATACAAAGTTGCAAAACACACTCAAAAAAAGCATTCCTCAACATCAGACTGTCCTTAATCGCTGGTTTTGGTTTTGAGGTTGGACATTTGTTTGTTTTAGAAAAACACGTGTCTATCAAAAAACTCTAAACTTTCTTTGGAATAGATAAACTTTGCGTTATTATTTAATTTCTTGGGAAACGTAACAATTGGTATGTAAGGGGGTGGCGACTTTAGCAAACAAATTGATAAGACTTGATTTGACAGAGTCATCCATTTATTATATTTTACTTCACGGGGGAAAGGTGCGTTGGAGCTCGAATTTTTTGTTTCAATTGTATTTAAATAAATAGTAATCAACTGAAATTCATTATTTAGGGAGTAACCGATTTGACTGAAATAATGTATAACGAATTATTTATTATTTAATTTATTACGTATTATAACTTTTTTGTATTTTTTGCAAATGTATATGTTGTAAGTATCAGTTAACTTTTGAATAATTTAGGGAAAATCTCTTTTTTGTATATTGACTAAATTTTGAGAAACTCTAAAAAATAGGTTAACACTTATTCAAAATATTATACATCTAATTTATCAAAACTTTTAATTAAAGCGTAAATATTTAATGTAATATCTGTTTAGTAAACCTATTAGTATATTTACCAAATATAAACTTAATGTAATATTTATACAAATATCCAATGATATTTTATATTGTTTCAATTTTTTTTACAAAAAGTGAAACATTTGTGAACAATTAAATATGATGTATTATTATGTACAACAATTTTTTAAACATAAAATAAAATCTGTACATTTTTATAATTATCGAATACCAGTTTGTTCAAATTTGAAAAAAAACTTTTTCAAACGCAGAGTTATTACAATTTCTGGGAAGAACACCAAATATAGCCCCCTACAAAATCACGTTAATAAAAATCACTATAGGTTATATATATATATATATATGTAATAATATATTCTCTAAATATTATGATATTTAATATATTTGTATAAACCTTAACATTCTAAATACTATACAAATGTATAATGTAGTAAATTTGACGGAGAAACAAATTCATGAGTTATTTACAATTGGTTTTGAAAGTGAATTTGAGTTGCTCAACTATTACGTTCACGTCGACGCAATACAATATATATGTATAAATAAATGTAATATACACGTTTCTATATATATACAGCACTATTTCGTTCAGTAATACATGCTATGTTTAATCAACAAATAGTACTAGTATATGCAAACAGGACACCCGTCGCATGGTTGGCACAACGTTATATATTACATGTTATACCGACTATACTAATATAAGCATACATTTTATGTTTATATAATTACTGTAATTATTAGTAGTAGTAACAGTCTGGTAGTTGAATTTGTTTGTTACTTTATATTACTTTGAATTCCTTATTTTGTTTTTAATGTATTATTGTGAGCAAAATTTTAAAATATTACTTAAAATATACAATGCTTGTTGATTTACATAAGAGTAGTAAATGAAGAAAATCAAAGAAGTTTCTGGTTCATCTTTAAAGGAGTCGGTCATGCATTTATTATTTCATATCTTTTTAAACCATTAAAAAATAATAGCAAAATCATAAGAACATTTATAATACTGAATATGTTATATGTTAATTGAATATTTTTAGAAGAACAATTAATGTACATTAACTTTAGAGAAAATAGTGTTCATTTTGTGTATTTGTGTATCCTTTAATTTTAAATGCGGTCAATTTAACATTACCAATTTAAACTGTAGATATATTTTTTCAAATTTTAATTTTAATTTTCACTTACAATTTCAATTTTTTATTAATATTTATTGATTTATTTTTTGTTGGTTAAATACTAAAAGTAATTAGATACTATGTATATAACAATCTTACTTATTTTATAAAATTATTTTTTATACGATAAGGTTGGAAAAGATTCATAGAATAAAACATTCCATATTTCATGTGTATTAAATATAAAAAAATCTAGTTGCAAAATACAATATTACACAATTTATAATTCTAACGTACATGTAATTCTTACGTTAAGTAACTCACCACACCTCCACACAGAGCAGTTAAGTAAAGCTTGGTTTCCACTCCGCCGGTAAACCACCGCCGTAGTACGCACGGTCTTAGTACTGCAGAGTGGAAACCA
>JAUZND010066193.1:0-17565 GCA_034780555.1 Coelogynopora nodosa | reverse complement strand
AATGCACTGTCAAATGGCAAATATGACAATAACTTTTCAGTCCCTTTCTTGAAAAATGACTTCACTTGACAAAATACAGCTTGTTGGTCTTCTCCGGATAGATCGACAAAGGTACTTCTAGCTAATGCACCCATTGAAACATGGTATGGGCCGAGCCAAATTGATGTGTCGGAAATGTCAATTTTCCATGGATGGCTTGGAACAGCATCTGGTTTGATGAAACGGAGTAATCACTTTTTCAATAGAACCTTCATATTGTATAAGAGAATAAATATATATATAATTATGTAATTAAAAAATTCGGGCTTAGTACCAGCTAATTTTTCTGGCCATATGCTAATTTTTCGGGCATTCAGGCCAATGCCCTCCATTTTCGGGACATGCCCGAATTCGGGCTGATTTAGTGACACTGAATATAGTTGACTTGTGTACATTTCAAGTTAAAATAAAAATAAATTATAATTAATTATTATTAAATTAAAATATTTAAATTTAATTAATTAACTAAATTTACGTAGCAAACTAAATAGCAAATTTAAAACAACAGCAAAATAACTTTACACCAAGCATATTAAAATGATGAACAAATTCAGAAAAAGGCTTTATAAGTCATAATATATATTTTTATTGGCTTTCAGAGAATATTTTCTTGGAATTTGGTGGAGGTAATCAAGAAACAATAGAGATAGGGGAAGCATTCAATAAAAATGAAAAGGTTCAAAAAGATAATATTTACCGGTTTACAATTATACAGTCAAAATAGAAACTTGAAAAAAACGGAGTTCGAATTATAAACCGAAACAATTCTGAGTGGAGCATTAACGGAAATAAGCAAGTGTGCGATATAGAAAAGTTACAAAATTAAACAAGTCAGTCTTTTAACAGTGTGGTGTATATCGGATGTGAATGTAAGTTGAAATTATTTACAAAAAATATACTTCACTATTAAACTTCAAAAACATGCTATATATGATATTGTTTAATTATTGCACTAATTTAATTATTAAACACACGATTGGACAATAAATTGATTGATAATTATCGTTTAAAACACAATAAATAAATTATCGATAAATCAATTAATATTGGTTTACAATTAGTTAATAAGTACCACTCTCATTAATTAAAAAAATATTACCTGTGATAACACCACTTAGAGTATACAAAAAGTAAAATACAAGATTGCTAAATAAGCCACATGAAGTATTTTACTGGCCAGAAAACACCGTTGCGTAAACATTTAAATTATAAAAGGATTCAATAAATGTATTATATTGCGTGTAGTACACTCGTTCACTTTAATTTTTTGCAGTTTATCAAAACGGAGTATTTCGGCCAAGTAAAAGATGACCACAAGGAAAGGCTAGATGATTTTTGGAAGGTTGCCAATCTCGGGAATGGAGGAATATGTTTAATTGAATATTAAGACATTATTAAATGGGACCAAAAATCTAGAAAAGCTTAGGATTAAAGCCATTAAATATAATATGGGGTGTAACATGGATAGGCAGGTAGACAGAAAAAACTACCTAATTATTTTGACTTAAAATAGATTGCTAATGTGTATATCTGATTTTAACTCAACATTTGTGTATATATGCAGTAAAGTGCGCATTTGAACATATTAATAAATTCACGCTAAATTGCATACGTCGAAATAAAATAGACCTCATCAATACACAACGAAATATTTTAAATCAATTACGAACAAAGCAATAATGTGTAGAATATCAATAGTGGTTAATATATCTCATAATATAATTGGGCATCAATTAAACTAGGTTTGGAAACAAGGAATCTCTCTCTATATATATATACAAGAAGCATGCGGACAATGTTACAAGGGAAAAATATACAGAGACATGATTATACATCACATACAAAAAAGTGTAAATATAATATGTAGATAAACATACCATAGTAAATAATATTAATCATAAAGAATTAAAAGATGACACCTGCAAAAGTATTGGATTGGAGGACTGCAACATTTTGTGAACAACCTTGAATGTAGGTAAAACAACCACTTTGATGTATGCATTTGGGCCCTTTGTGTCACAATACAGTTTGCAATGGATGTTATGTTCTACGATGTGATAATGCATTCGTTGTTTACCCTGTATATCATAGAAGGATACTAGATAGGGAACTAGAACAAGGATTAATGGACCACCACAGCCATTATAAAGCACGCATTTGGCACCATGACAAATAGTATATTATATAACTATGAATACCTGCATTTAAGAAACTATTTTATCACCGATAATAACACTGTAAATAAATTAAGCGTCAGATGTCCTGACGGTGGCGGGGTCTGTGGGCAACGAATGTTCCTCAATAGTTTTTTTTTTATGCCGCGTCCATTTGATCATAGTCTCCGGGGAGCGATAGAGGAAGAGCAGTTTGGCGAAGAGCTGTTCCTCCAGGACGAGATGACCACTTTCTCGCACCAGATAGATCTCGTGGATCAGGTTGAGAATGCGGTCGACATGTGGCAGCTCTTCGAACATGATCACATAGGAGATGTCCGAGTAGAGGACTCGTAGTAGCCGATGAGCCACGAAGATGTAGGTCGCATAAACACCGATGATACTGGACAAGTGATTGGTGGAAATGTGGGCAAATAATTGACGAAAAATTTAAAATCTGCATTATATATTTATAATATCAAATACTGTCCGTAATTCAATAAGTAAATTCTACAAGGTTGAATACTATAACAAAGTAGATAGTAAAATTTAGATTTTTAAAAATATGATTACATGGTTAAAATAAAATAGATTATTGAAACAATCGTCAATATAAAAGTAATTAAATATATATATATAAATTAAACTCACCCATAGGAACTGTATAATTTGCCAAAAATATTGTCGGAAACTCGCTCGTTAAAGGACAGAAAACTGAGCTTAGCAGTGTTAGATTTGGGTTCATCATTTGGACAAGGGTTTTGACCGAAATAGCTCTCCTTGAGTTCCCACCACTTGCGGTTATCAACACAGCAAAGCGTGGCATTCACGTGGACATAGTTGGTAAAGTTTACATTCAGGTTCAAGTCCTTTTTCTTCGACAGCGGTTTTGCAATGTCGAGGGTGTCCTTCTTTGCCACTATGTAGCGCGGAAACACGTTGCGAAGTTGGATGTCATGCATCGTACTGGAGTCATTGCAGCTGTTAGAGCAACCTGAAGTTAGCAGATTTTGCAGGGATATTTTCTCCGTCTCTATCAGAGGCCGAGTGAATATGTGTTCAACGGTCAGTTGACTGGACTCCACTTCTTTATTTGATCTGTATCATAAAAAGAAAATATCATATAACGCTGATTATGTATCATTAAATGGAAATGAGGTATTTACTTTTTTTAAGAATTTGTATTGTTTTATTTAAACAGCAAAACACCGGTATAATGTATTTTGAGCTTTTTAAAACTTATTTTAGTAAGTCTGAGTATTCTTTATTTTATTATTCTTTAGCAGGACCATGCACTTTTGGAAGACTATGTAGCCTGAAGAGGGCGTTAAATTGATCCAATAGTATTTAAATATTATTAATCAATGTTTGTACATTGTGATGCATATTTCCAAGGCGATTCTAAATAAAAGAATTATTGAATCAGACGCTTGAACATAAATCTAAACATAAAATATTTTGGACGAAGCTGACATGATAAAAAATCCATTTCTGAATTATTGACCAGCAGAGTATGAATTTCACTATTAAAATATTGTAGATATATAAATAATATATTAAAAAGTAGATATAAGTTCGCTAATTGTCATAAAGCCAAAAATCAATAACAACACTTAATAGTTGGTAAATAGACTGAGACATGTAGTTGCTTTACGCAGATCATTGTAGTAAATTTTAATTCACAAACGACACAGTAAACATTAGATACTATATTTTTGAATAAACATAAAGAAACAAAATTAATAAATTTATAATAACATTAAAAATTTACTATTTTCTGAAAGAGTTGACAAAAATATTGTTTTTAAAACTTAATGTGAAAAAAACTATTTAGCCCATTTCTGATCATTAGTGATTAGATGTAGTAATAGATGGAAATAACCACAAAAAAATTTAACAGAAAGTATAAATTATTAACTAAAGTGTCAGCTTAAAAAATTAAATATTTTTTGACAAAAGTTATATTTTGACACAAAAGTATAAAAACTGTATATAATAACAAAAAATAACATATTTTAACTATATTTACTTTTATGAAAGAAGAAGTCAAAACTATCAATTATAAAACGATGAAGCCAATTTCAGCAAATATGATACATTATACTTCAGAAAATTTAATTAAAAACCAGAAATAAATATTTCAAAATTATTATAAATGTCCAACTGTTTCTAAATAAAAAAAAGCAAAAACCCAACTCATAACTAAGATTATGAAAGAATCAACATTTCCGTGAAATATAGTTTTTATAAATGACATAAAAATTACAAAGATATTGTACAACTAATAATTTGTTATAATTTTAATGACTCACTTCCCGATGATGTTTTAATTTGGTAATAACGTAATAATAACACAGCCACATCAGGTATAATTATTTTAAAATCTGTCACAACGAAGATTAATGGTTAAACTTAACAACGTTCAATTATTCAATACGATTTTGAGATTGTGCTGTACAGTAGATTTTGGACTAGATAATCGTTTGACTTAGTTTTTAAATGCGACGAAAAATTACCATAATTAGTACGGAACATTAGTCATGTAAACCGGACTGATTTCCCCCATTATATAGAATGATCGCTATTAATTAAAACGACATTTAATTTAATTATAATTTTAGACCTGTAAAAACAAATCTAACATATCCAAATAACAGTTCTATCAACTGCCGAATGTAGAGGAGGCCTAACACTCTGTTTTCGAAAAGCATTATATAATAAAGTTCTCAATAAACTCAAATATATAAAATAAAGAACACCAACAAAGAATACATTACAACAATGAAAATCCACAACACAAAATAAATATTGGCGAGAGTATAGGCAGTTTGTAAATGTAAAATAGGTAACAACTATAAAATATACGATTATCATAATAAAGAATATGTTTAGTGTACACGAAACAAATAAACAATTAAGCAGTTTGTAAATTAGGCAGTTTGTAAATGTAAAATAGGTAACAACTATAAAATATACGATTATCAAAATAAAGGATATGTTTAGTGTACACGAAACAAATAAACAATTAAAAATATTACATTTTAGAGTGTAATGGTGTCTGAACTAGTGTATGAAAGAATAAATTGGTGGATTTTATTGTTTTTGTCTTCATTTTCAGTTCTATTCTGAAAATGGGACGAGTAATATATCTTCCATTGAAAATCCGTAAGGTACAGTGGTGTATAAATGTTATGTAGTGTATAATATAAATCTAACGCTACTCAAGTACGATATAGAAGTTAGAACGTCCCTTTAAGAAGGAAATAATAAGTAGGAGTGAGTAAATGGGAAAATTGATAAGATAGTATACGAAATTATTTAATCCTGCGATTATATACATAATATTATGTTTATTTATTATAATATGAGAATATTACTTGTATGTACATTCATGATATAAAAAGTGTAAACATAATGTATTAAAAATAGAAAATTGGTTAATGATTACACACATTAGGTAAATAGTTTCGCATGCTATTTTAATTAAATCATTACAGTATAATATTATATTCAAATTATGCAAATAATAAAATGTTGAAAAACATGTCAAAAACAATGGAAGCATGGAGCATAACAGAACAGATCAGAAAGTAAAAGCTTTGCTTAATCATTATTGCCTGAGTTCTAGGTAATACAAATGCGATCGACAACATTCAATAAACAACTTTTATAAGTGGGATTGATAGTAAAATACAACTTTAGGTTGAGTCATAATTAGATAGAGATATTCCCTAGTGCTAACTAGGCGTGCGTAGTGCTTTGGCGTGAACTGAGAATAGGCTTCAGTTAGTTACCAAAAGGAGATGTTGACGGATTGCTAATGCACAGACGACAAATGAGTGGGCAGGGGTTAACAAAAACGTTTTCACCACGAAGCACACATACTCACAAAACATGGACAACATAGTCAAGGAAAGTATAGAAGTGAATAAACAACTCACCTAAACTTATCTCGTATTCGATCTCTGAATTATCCAAATTGAAACACAAAAGATCTCCATATTATAATAATATGTATTAATAAGACGTCTTAATTAAACCGTACAGTAGAATTATTGTAGAATTTTCAACCAAGATTAGAAATACAATTTTTAATCTTGGTAAATAAAACTGTATAGTATCAAAAAAAGCTACAACATTGACTTTAACATTGTATTAACATAAGTGTAGCTTTTCTAAAATTTAGATTATTAATTAGAAGTTAATAAAATTAAAAATTATAATTCTATACATTTAGCATGTTTGAGTTTAATAAAAGTTTTAGCTTAATAAAATTAGAAACTTTACAATAAGTTTGAATATTAAATAAAGAAATTTAAAGAATAAAATAATGCACAACATTTTAACATCATATCCAGGTATACACAAATGTATATGAAATATTGACAAAATTAAAGTATATTTTAGCTATCCTTTAAAAATAAAGTATATACTTGAAATTCAAGTAATTCTGACCACTCCATTACATTTTTTAAAGTATATAAATACATAATTATAAAAAAATTAGCATTAAAAATCCGGTTTTCAATGATTGGACATCATATATATCAGTTTCGAAACGCGGTAATTTCTTTTCATAAATAGATGCAGTAAGCAACACAGAGACTTGATGTCCCAGGTTGGACATAGCAACCTAAAAGACAAAAAATGTCTTACCAATACTACAAACTGAAAATATACAAAAAAAACATATTCGAATAAACAATTAAATAATTCAGACGTTTTTTGTTATGTTAGGTTGTTTAGGTTTTTTTATAGGTTGCCTGGCCGGGAGTCCTGTTAGTAGAAATCAAACAACTCTAACAATAAGGTGAGGCATTACCGTCGACACTGCATTTGAAAGTTGAGGTCGAGATTCTTTTCCTTGGATTTGAGCTGCTTCAACAGGTTGTCCAAGCTGGGCGGTGTGATGCCCCAGATGCTGCCCGAGCTGGCGTCCATCGTGATGTTGCTGATGTCCTGCTCCTGGAAAGTGTCCAGGAACCCCACCGCATGCTGAAGTGAAGAGAACCGGCGAGCGATGAGTGCATTATTTAGAAATAAAGGCCATAACCAGCGTTTTGCAACACTTTGCCGGTCACCTTTGGCAGTTTTCCGTCTCTCGCCTCACTTCGCTGTCAAATTACTATTGTTATTTGAATAATACTTGTTTCCAGAATATATAGAAGACGGAAACTATGAGACGGTATGAGACTATAGCAGATACACAATATTAGGTAATAAAATCGATTAAAAAAGTATGTTTTCGATAGATAAATATTTTTTGAAGGAATATTATTATTAATTTGTCACTTTATAAATGCATTCTAGATACAGTTTTAAATATGTTTTGAATTTTAATAGAATAAAATTAATTACATCTAGAACAAATACTAAGCATAGAGAGTGAATAGTGTAATTTGACAATCGAATTTAATGTTTAATATACAAATATTAATTATTGAACTATTTGTAAAGAATATCCTTTTATTTATTCTTTTTCATAAAGTAGGTATATATTATTTTAAAAAGCCTTATTTTATGTATTGTTTGCCAACCAATATTAATTAAACATTATCTAAAAATGGCCTAGTTAGCTACATTGATGAATTATAATATATAGCTTCTGAATAATAAAACATAATTGAAGAAATATTATTCCTTAGGAATAATATCTTTGTAAATGAATACCAGTTTTAGTTTAAAAGCGATTTAAATTCACTAAACAATTCTGAGCATAGTCACGTTTGGTCACACTATAAAGAGACGCAGTCAAACACATTAATAAATTATCACATATATAGAAACAAATACTTCGCTAAAAATGAAATGTAAACATCGCTAAAAGGTAATGTGATTACTGTTCATGAGCTAAGAATAAATGACAAACTAAAACAATTATGTAATTAAGCGTGTGCTTAGACAAATAATTTTATTTATAAATTTTGAGATTGTAAAGAAAATAGCAACATTTATGAATGTTAAATTCCGCTTCCAATACCAAAATCTAAATATTTACGATTGCAACAACTGAAAACTTTGGAATTTTTTCTTTCTTTCTGGTTGACGAATTTGTAATGATTTAAAACTCAGAAATTGGATTTATTAATAGTGGCATGATTACATTACAATTGCAATATTTAGAATAGTGTTTAGCTAGTGCATGGTGCCCGCGCTTTTCAGCTAAATATTTAAAAAAAATTATATCAAAATTTACTAACCAAAAAATGTATTAAATGACTAAGAAAACGACTTTTATTAGAAAATGATCACTAATTAATTTACTCTAATGTATTAAATAGATACAAAGATAGGTAGAAAGGTATAAATGACAAATACGTTTATTAAAGTTTTTGTAAATGGAATTATGGAACATAAAACATATGTAGTGGTGTCTATGGTGTTTATCATGTCTAAATTTTAACACTAAGTGTTAATACAACATGTATATTTGGTATTCTTTATTATAATAAACCTGGTTAAAATTGATAAATTTTAATTTATATTTTAATGCTAAAACATAAGTTTTACATTTTTGACATACAGCTGCAAATTACATAACTTTTATCTATGCATTGATTATAACATATTTTATAAATGACAAACATAATCAATGTTATATAAACGTTAATACAATGACCGTATAATTGTATAATCATCCAATTATAACTCTGGCCAATCAATTGTGAGAAAAGTAATGAAAAATTCAAACTCCGCATAATATAATCAAAATAATTTTTTGATGAGACAAATGAATATAGTTTTCAAAATATAACTCTTCAATTATTTTGATTTAGACCTGAGTGGTATTTTCAAAATCGGAACACTGCTGTTATCGTGAATGGGGAGCTTAACATTATTATGACGTTAACCTCATAGCCTACATATTAAATAATTTGAACTAATTGAAACACATTTAATCGCTTTTAGGGTAAATTAAACTATGCGCAAGACTAAATGGAATTGGAAAGGCCGTAACATTAATTTGATGATATTCTTCAGTGTGGCAGAGTACTCAATCGCAGTTAGATGTTCGATTTAGATTATTTTAACGTATTAGAGTCCGCGAATCACTTTAAACTATTCTTTCTCAAAATGAGAATTTATTACAAACAATGGAAAATTTATCCCTAAAAATCTGCAGTGATTAAATGAAATGGTTAATAAAATATGAAACTGTAGAACGATTTTATAATATTGTAAAAATTATAAACAGGAATTGAAACATGAATGGAAACATAGTCTTAAAATGAATATAAAAAAATTACATGTCATGAAAATTTTGTTATTATTTTCATCCAAAACGTATCCTAATTATTATTCCAATAAGCGTAGGAGTAGTCTAAAAATTCAAAATAATAAAATATAACCGCAACTTACAAGATCATTCTTAAATTTCGTCTTAAGACAAGCTAGGGTGTCTTCAGGGACTGGGTATTGAATATTGAGCTGTCGAGATGTGAAGCTGAAAATTGGCTAAAAAAGGAAACAAGCATTGATAATATTTTTTAGACGAATTATGAAAAATGATTCGATAATCAATATTTGATGAATAGATATGATCAATATTTAAGAATCTATAATACTCCACCGCAGCAGTATTATGGTATAATAAAAACAAGAAATAAATTTATTCAAAAGTAATATAATTCATATTTTAAATTAACATGAATACTTAGTGGAATTGTTATTTTTTCATTATTTTCTGAAGACAATGTACAAATGATTACTAGGATGACGTTATTTTCTGAAGACAAATAGGATGACGTTATTTTCTGAAGAAAATGTACAATATTAATTATTAGGATGACATTATTTTCTCAAGACAATGTACACATGACTACTAGGATGACGTTATTTTCTCAAGACAATGTACACATGACTACTAGGATGACGTTATTTTATTAAGACAATGTACACATGACTACTAGGATGACGTTATTTTATGAAGACAATGTACAATAATATGACTACTAGGATGACATTATTTTCTGAAGTAAAATTACACTGATTAAAAACCAAAGAACGCTTCATAATTATTTTAGTTGAAATTTAATTTAAAAAAACAATAGTTGGGGTGGAGCCTACGTGTTCAGCATAGCCTATCCAATTAGTGCGTACAGCGCCGAATTTTTTGGGATTGAACTAGAATGAATATAAATGCATTTGGTATAATACGAGAAAACGTCTCATTTATAAAAATTTAAAAATAAATAGATGCACGTATAAATGTAATCTAATTATTAAAATATAAATAAATACATGTCATAATATTTGTTTTACAGGACTTGACAGGTGTAGTCTATATTGTATAAAATATCTATTTATCGAGTACACTTTTTGAAGAATTTTTTTAATGTACAAACTGTAAACTATATTTAACTTTATAAAGCATGCTACCAGGATAATAATTATAGGCTCTATGTAAAACAAAGAATAGTTTATGTACAATAATTGTGTACCTAAATAATGGCGCTTCTGATGTTTAGCGGCTAAAAGTTCAAGAGCCTTGGTCGTTGGCGTTTAGAAAGTTTTTCAGTTTGCATAGTCAAGTGTTCAGTTTACGAGCCTTTTTTGCTGACAATAGTGGGTGCGGGTATATTTAAACTTTATCCGCCGTTGTCGAAGTTCCTCCCATATTTTTTCTTTTATGAATTTAAACATAACTGATCCTGATAGATCTTGATCAATAGGAGCGTATTAAATGTTTTACATTGAAACAAATAAATAGAAGTAGTCAAAGATATTACTTTAAAAAATATTAAAATTTTACATTGTATTTAAATAAACTTTGAAATAATAAGTTCAACATTTCATATTACATATATTTACTTAGTAAATATTTTTATCAACGCAGGGTTTGCACTATTTTGTTAATACAAAATTACAAAAGCGCTCAAAGGAGTTTCTCAATAAGTGAATAAAGAAGTGAAGCAAATAATATAATTTGGAGCATAAACAATGATGATTGAAGATATAGTTAGTCATATTTAGAGTATATTATTATAAGATCTATAGAAGGTCGCTTCTACTTCACGGTGAAGAAACTCCACCGTATAGATCTGTCAATCAGGGGAATAATGACTTGGAAGAATATAAATTTGCAAAGTAGAATTTTCGTTTTAAAGAAAATGTCTAACAAAGAATTTCATGTAGACGATTGCTTGCGATGTAGAAATTTTACTTGGAAATTATATCAGTACATAGAAACACTAAAACGTTATTTATTTATTAAATGCAAATTACACAGGCTTAAATACATTTTAACATTATGTAAAATTTGTATTTCATAAAATCGTTATTTTTATAGAAGGGAACACCATCGAAATATATTTTATAGAAATATTTAAAAAAAGTTTAATTATAAAAAATAAATTATATACTAAAATTTGGTTTTAAATAAATTCTAAAAAACCATAAATATAGTAATAAATATAAATAATTAATTGATAAGAACAAACCGAAACTTCTCTAATTTCATTAATCAATACTTTCTGACGAAATAGATTTCCAATTGTGAATGAGTTTTTAAAGAGTGTGCGAGCATCCTTATAGGAAGAAGAGGAGAAATAATATAAATAGATTGAGACATATCATTAAATAAACAAAAGGCTGCTAGTGAGTAGAAACCCAACATTTATTGGTATTTAGAGGGCTATAATAGTACATGGAAATGTGGTTATAAAATGTTATTTAACGATCGATGTGAAAAATTAGATACAAACATATCGATATATAGCGATAATTTCGTCGCAATCAAAGAACAATGAAATCATAAAAATATCTAATTAATCATCCATTGAACGAGATAATATGATGTAATGTGAATACAATACCATACCATTTTCTTAAATCAAATTTCATAACTTTTCCTGTAATTTTAAGTCTAGCTAAGTAAGAACCCTGACGTCATGTACTCTACAAATAAACCAACAGGACCAGTGACCATTGACTCACGGGAAACCCTCCGAAGGACAGTCCAAAGGTGCACTCGACCGGCGGATTGACCACAAAGGTAGTCCCAATCACCGAGCCCAGAGTGAGCGGTCCCCAAAAGCAGAGGAACACGAAGGCCAGCAGAAGGCCGCCCACAAGGTACTTGATGGGGGGACTCTTGCTGGCGCCGCGTGGCGTGGGGTACTCGAGCTCGGAGCGCCGCCAACACTTGAGGATGAAAATCTTGGCGAACACGTCCTCGAGTTCCATCCAGTGGTAGAGGGGGAAGGAGGTGTCCGTCCACATCCAGTCCATCACGTTGCGCAGCTCGTAGAGGAAGGGCACGATCAGGTAGCTGAGAGGAGGGGACAGTCTCGTGAGTTCAAATTATCGTGAATTCTATTTACCGGCGGGGCAATCAAGGAAATACTATAGAAATGCAACGTTAATTATTTCACTTAGAATAAATATTAAAAATATATTTTTCGAATACAAATAGAATTAGAAAGTAGTTTCTTTAGATATCCTTAAATCGCGAATCTCAATCAAGCGATTTAGTCATTATAAAGTCATTTTGTTGATAAAAATCATGGTAAATATCTGTGACCATTTCAAATTAGCATATTATGACGTATACCCACCAAATCGGCAAAAGATATAAAGCTAAAAATGCATAAATAGATTATTAAAATTTAAAAATAAAATCAAAGTTTCTATTGCCATGCCTACACAAACATATACTTGACGACAATTCAGATATACGATTGACTTATTTTTATCCATTCCCTATATATAGTGAATACTTGACATTACATTATATTTCGGAAGATAATCGATATTCAATATATATATAAAATAGTAACATTTTCTGAACCGCCTAAGCAAATTTATGAAACAAATTGTTTTTCCGAGAAACGTATTGCTTTTTAAAGTGAACCATCGTGCTATTTTCAGCTGCAACACCTTTATTTAATAGTGTTATAACAGATGGGTGGTATTATTTATTTGTATTATTTTGTTATTGATTTAAATATATTCTATGTGACTATACAAGTATCGATGATTAAAATCAATGTTCCCTTTGTCAGTTGAAAATCGCTTTTTTATGAAGTACAAATAAACAAAAATCTTAAACATTAAGTAGCTAATAATTCTCAGAATTTTGGCAAACATTGCGTGATTCTAAACCAGGTACCATAACTGGTCTGTATAAGATCAGGACAAAGACGGAAGCTTCAATTATTTAGTCCATTAACGAGTTTGACATCCACGAAGAAGCAGAATTAATTGAGAAAATAACCCAACAGACGGCAAGGTAGTTTGATTTCCCATCCGGTAATAAAAATATCTGCGATATTTTATTATTGACTTTGTCCAGGTTGTTCTAAATCGTTAGTTAGATTCCCATGGCCAATAGTAAATCTTTATGTAATAGTTCGATCAAATTAGAGGGTCTAATAGATAGTCAAGAATAACACATTGTTACATTTAGGGAATGAGCTAAAAATGTCAATGCAGTTAATCAATGTGAACACTACATACGTGGTAAATGATGATTAAAGAGACTTTTAAGAGATGAAAACGATATTGAAGCATAAACAAATTGAGGAGACTATAATTTTTCAGTTAAAAGTTTGAAAATCAATTTTGCTTGGTGGTACATATTATGCTTTTCCTGAGTGTAATTAATAGATTGTACATTTCTAGCTGAGGCTACTATGGTATACATGGATTTTAGTCCAAATTATATATATATTTATTAATATAGAATACTTGTACGAGTTAAGATAATGCAGGCGTGCATGATTCTGTTAAATATTCACGACAAAATATATTATTCAATTAATATTATAATATTTAAATTCAGTTAATTAGTCATCAATTGGAACAGTTGTTTGAATATTTACACAAAAAACACAAGTTGTCAATTTGGACCCTTTTGTTTGAAAATTAAGCGACACAAGTGAAGTTGCCTTACTTACCCCTTGAAGAGTATCATATTGATGTAGTTGTAGTTTTTGGTTAGGAAGTTTCCCAGAATCTGTTTAGGGTAACCGGAGCGGACTTGATAGGCTGACAGGCCGAAGTAAATACACTTGACGAAGTAGAGGAGTTTAGGTGCCGTCGTTTGCGTGAAGTTTCTACAAAGTAATTGTGTTAAAACATTGTTTACAGTTAATTGCAACAATGAAATCTTTTTAAATATATATTTATAATATTTTAATGAAAAACAATTTCAGAGGAACTCTGTTAATTTAAAATTTAAGATTTTAAGAGAAATTTTAATTCACATTAAAGTAAAATTAATAATTATATTATTATGCTTATAATTATAATATACTATTTGAATAAAATTACAGTGATTGTCCAATTTAATGTGATAATAGTTTACAAGCTGCAACAATTACTTTTAGCTAGATTAGGATATTAGATAATATCTATCGGTGTATATAGCTGATACATAACGCAATACAAACTGATTATAATTTAAAAATTTAGACATCATAGTCGTCATAAACAACGTTGATTTATATTTTCAAAAGAACGTAACGTGCAATAAATAAATGTTCAGTTCTAACTAGAGAAATAAATCTATTTATAAAATAATTATCCCAATATCAATCAGTATAACCGCAATATCGTAGTATCAGCCGTAAAACGCCAGATGTGCTATAATAAAAATGATTACTATTGCCCATCGAGACTGAGCTGAGAGTACTCAAGTTAAGAGTAGACACTTACTGTCGTGTGATGTGCGGTAAGATAAAGAATAGCCAGACGTGGATAATGATGACGTGGAGAATCTGGAAGATGAACTTGCCCAGCACCTGCTTCCGCAAGAAGAGCGCCCGATCGATTATGATCAGAATGAACTGGCAGATGAGCATCGAGATGAACGGCAATGGGATCTGCCGCGTGTCAAGAGACGGGTGAACGGCATAGAGAGGGCCATATTATACCACACCAGACAGAATACACGAAGCAAATAAAAAAATATAATGTCTAAAAACTATTAAATTTAAATCACAAAACAAACTGTCGAACTTGTAAATATTATATAAAGTATATAAATTACTATATCACAACTTGCCTATCATTCCATTATAAAATGCGTTGGCAAAAGTAAAACATTATTAAAAAAATTACTATTAAAATAATATTCAAAGGTTGATATACAACGTTAAACAATTATGGACACTTTATAAAGGAAATATTAGGAAAATTATGTAATAATAGGAAAATATTACACTAAAATATTTAAAGTAAATTTTATTAAATCAATATGACTTTGAGTTATTTATTTATTTTATGGAAACCTCCATTTTATAATTATTTCTAGTTATTAAAAACTCATAATAAATTAAAATTAGAAAGCGTTATATTATAGTCCGGCAGTGAAATGGCGATTTCACCCCTATAACCCAAAATTCCCGGATATAGGTTTTTTCTCTGTTGATTATTGTTGTATAGGACCCCTGTAATGATATCCAGGGTGATATGAAGTTCTCACCTTTGGGTCAAATAAAATATTGATATTTGAAGTTGAGTACCCTGCACTAACATTTTCGGGCTTCACTGAATACGTAATTATTCATATCTGATATTCAACATAGGCCTATAATAAAAACATGATTTTGGTGTTACCATCAAGTGCTGGTAATGATCCTGATGATGATACAATTGAGCGGCTGAAGCATAGTGATGTGAAACTTCCAATCGATGAAGATGATGCGCCTGTGTACTACTGTTGGCCAGAAGAAACCTACTCTTCCACAGATACCTGTACCACTTATCACAGAAGACTTTAAGACACGCCAGCGTATATCGAATGATAAAGCCAATGAGTTGGACTTCCAATTCATGAAGGATATGGATACATCACTAGACTGCCCAGAATACCATGGGTGTGTCGTAAGCAAGGACAACTGCTGAAGAAGAATACCAACTTTGTATATCTGCCAATTTTTGATAAAGCTCCTGCCGATCCTGCCACCATTATGTCCGCTATGTTGAAGGCCCGAGCGGTGATAGAAGCCAAAGTCTAGGAGTATGTGATATTCACGGCAGACCAACATCTCTATCAGATAACAGTTCATGTTATGTGGAAAACCAAGCTCTATTCGTAGACATCTACCTTCGATTAGGTGAATACACCTCCTTGGTCTTATGTCGGCTGTATAGGTTCTCTGATGGATGGTTCTGGAATTGTTGAGGTCCTCAGCGAGGCGTTTGCTAGTGTACTAAAATTGTTAACTGGCAAGAAGTATCCTGGGGTATCGTTACTCGAAACTATCATAATCATAATAACTTAGCACAGTGATAATACTTTTTCAGATTGCGTTACTCGAAACTAATAATCATAGAACAGTACAAACTTAGGAGAGAGATCAGCAAATAATTATCAGTGAAGCAAGACATTGTAATTATAAACTAGCCTATTTTTGTAAATTGATAAATCTTTGCAGATCGTTTTGTTTGTTTAATTTTTCCCAAAATTCCTCATTTGCGAGCAGAAATAACACTTGATGGCGAGTGGGCTAGAACAGAAGATGGCTGGAACTTTGTGCTGGTAAATGATGGTGAAGCTGATCGTCTAATTATCTTTGGAACCTCACAAAATCTTCGCCTCCTGTGTCAGGCCGACACCCTTTACATGGATGGAACATTCAAGATGGCACCGGAGATGTTCCAACATATATATTCTATCCACATCAAAGTGATGGGTGCAATGGTTCCAGTTGCTGTCGCGTTGCTTCCACAGAAAGATGAGGCTACCTACACGCGTATGTTTCGACTTTTGATAACAGCTGCACAACAATTTGGACATATTCTCAATCCTCAGAATTTTTGTATCGACTTCGAACAGGCAATGTTGTCTACGGTGCAGGCTATCTTTCCCAATTGTAGGATACGTGGTTGCCTATTTCATTTCTCACAGGCAGTTTGGCGTCATGTGCAGAGTCTTGGTCTCTCAAGGCGATACATAGAAGACTCGGGATTTAAGCGTGTTGTGCGTCGCGCTTTTGCTCTGCCCCTGGTCCCACTCAATCGTGTGGACGATGTTTGGTTGGAGGCGTTGGACGAGCTGGTAATGCTCCACCACAACAGCGGGCTGTCTACGGAAGGGTGACGGAAAGATTAGTTCGGCTTTAAGCAGAAGATATAACTGTATATCACTATATGCTGGTGAAGTCGGGGGAATTTTGAAAGCTCCTAACATTTAAACATTTTGTATGGCATTATCCAGTTTTATTCCATATTTATCCAGTTTATTGCATTTTTATATTTATACATGACGTTATGGGTATATCACTATTAGTGGGGCAGATATGTGACAAAATGCAGGTGGATTGTGGCTTTAGTGGTAAAAGCACCAAACTTGGCACAAGTCAAGTTTATTATATACTAATCGATTTCAGACGTAGTGCCAAGCTCAATTCTTCCCCTACATGGCCTG
>JAUZND010066182.1:0-17566 GCA_034780555.1 Coelogynopora nodosa | reverse complement strand
GGAGTACGGGGGTATGGCCAAATTGAATTGTTATGTTCAAAGGTAAAAAATGGGTTTGGGTGTCTTGTCAAAGGTCAAAGGTCATGATTAAAGGTCAAGTGTTGTCCCAGAATACACCCTTCTTGTACTAATTAAATATAATAATTTATTATAACCTAATACAACCACTTACTTTTGAATAACTAATATGTAAAATAGTGATCACATTTAAGAAAGTAAAAAGGAAATCTAGTTGAAGCTACATTTCCTTTTGACTTTCTTCAATTTGATCACTATTTTACCTATTATATATACAATATATGTAATGGATGTTTAAGTTTGTAAATTTATAAAGCGGTTTGTTAAAAGTGTTACACATACTTACTTTGTGAATTTTTAAACCGGTTTGTTAAACATTTTCAGTTTGCGAACCTACAAAACGATTTGTAAATGTACAAAGCAGTTTTACTTCCATGTAAAGATGATTGTTTAGCCGAGTCCCCTATAAGAACACGTTATTTGTCGCTCATGTAAAATTGTAATTTTGTAGATATAGGAGGTTTCATTATATAGGGCTGTTTGTTATATTATGTGACCTTGGATGTCTTCCCGATACATATGCATATTATCGATCGTATTTTCAACTGTACGAGAAGCGCCGAGAAATATACAGTATGTGTCGACCTCTCAATCAATTTCTGCAGCAACTGTATTATCATTCGGATAGTACTACAAAATAGCATAGAGAAACGCACTTTAAAAACTGTATTTGCACGGTCTTAAGTTAATATAATGCTTATGACAGCTTCGCCAAACGACCCCATAGTTATAGGAGTTACTCTGCGATCTCCATATTGTACTAACATATACTATGTTTTAAAATGAACTGTAACAAAACAACAATGTTTAACAAACCCCAATAGAACGGGCTGTTTTAGCCATTATATGCCATAAATGATTCTGTTTAAACAACATAGTATTCATTTATAACACATGTAAGAGATTGAGATTCATATACAGAATAGATTACCACTCTTGAAGTATTCAGTATCATTGATTAAAAAATATATATCATATCATATATATACGTATTGTGAAACAAAATTATGGATTACGAAGATGCTCTCCAAAGAATCGGAAATTTTGGACCATGTCCAATATTTTTATTCATAATTTTCGGATTCACAGCTCTTCATTTTGGTATGGATCTGAAATTTATCATATTTATGAGTTATACTCCTGATTTCGTTTGCAGTGATGAGCAATTTATTAACTCAACTGAAATTCTGAGAAAGAATTACACAGTATCAATAAATCAATGCGTCGTTGTAACCGGCATGAATCATACTGTTGACGCATAACATGTTCACAATGGATTTATAAAAAGTCACAAATCAGACGATTCTTTGTTACCGAATTTAATCTTGTATGTGATTCTGCCTATATAGTGACAATGACCGAGGCACTATATTTCATTGGTTCTACATTTGGAATGATGCTTGGAGTTTTAGCTGATCGTTTTGGACGACGAAGGATTATTTTAATGATGGCAGCACTGGAAGTTCTTATGGCGATCATCACTCCGTTGATGCCAACAATGGAATCCATCATTCTTTGCCGTTTCTTTCGAGGGCTGGCTCATTCCTTAACAGTGCTTGCATTAACAGAAATATATAGCATTTACAGAAATAATCCCTTCAGAACTGAGAGCTATATATGGAAATGTATATTAAATGTTTGTGTCGTTTGGATATATATCTATGGCAGGAATTGGTTATCTTGCTCCAGATTGGCGGGAAATGAAATTATATAGTTGTACTCTGTTTGTGGTATATGCTTCTTTCTTTTTCGTGGTCCCGGAATCGCCCAGATGGCTAGCTCTTCGAGGCAAGACAAATGAAGCGATTGAAACCAAGAAGCAACTTGCTAAACGAAATGGCCGCACTTACCCATCAAATTTTTTCGATAACTTTGTCGTTCACAATAAAGAACCTACCGGACGCTTCATTGACTTATTCAAAACTCCCACGATGCGTATGAAAGTCTGCTTATCTGTATTATGTATGACATCCATTCGGAGCTGTTACTATGGTCTTTCAATAAGCCAAAACTTTGCCAGTGAAAACATATTTTGGAATATTTCATTGTTCGGATTGATCGAGATTCCAGTTTGCCTGTTTGCTTGGATTATCTGTAAAAATGTGGTCGACGAGCATCTATAACTATATTATTTACATTATCTAGTATATGTGTAATATTGGTTCCCTTCTTGGAAACAAGCTGGACAAGAACTTCTGTAGCTATGACAGGAAATTATTTTGTCTATATTTCTTTTGTCTTAATGTCGCTTTTCAATTTAGAACTAATGCCAACATCAGTACGTTATATGGGAGTGTTTACATCATATTCAGTTGCCTCTGCTTGTGCAGTATTTGCTTCATATATAAACCATTTGGCAACGATTATTTTCTGGTTACCAAACTTCTTATACGGATTTTCAGTTTTTTTTGTGCAATATTAATTTGGATGTTTCTTCCTGAAACCATAAACGTTCCCATGTCGCAGACAGTCCAGGAAGCTGACCTACTGCAAATAAATAAACATTTTCCACGAATTAAAAATGCACATATTATATCGCAGATAATGGATGAGATTGAAATAGTATAAATTAAATTCAGTCAATTTTTTTCATATATGTTATGTCCAAAATATGTTAGACACTCTAAATGAAGTTCTAACAGAGTATTGAAACAGTTCGCTTTCTTGATTAACACACGAGCAGCTGTCTGGTCAATTTCGGCTGATTGTACCACTTGAATCCAATATAAATAATTAAATATACAATATAGGATATTATGTTTACAAGTCAGGGTCTACTTTTGACTCAGATAACCTGAGTATTGACTATAGTACTTAATAACTGTTTTAGTTGAATATAATTTAATGTATTTACCAATCGCACATATATACCTGGTTTGTTATTCAATATGTACACGTTACTGGTGATCAAAATAAATGGTAAGTTTGAGAAAATATTGTACCTACACAAAACATATTCCATTAGTAAATGAACCTATTTTATTCAATTCCTCAACACCACCACAAAACAAATAAAAATTATAAATGAAAAAGAAGAACCAGAAATTATCAATGCGACTGTCAAATAAGAAATACAATTTCATAATAATATCAGGATGGTTTAAAGGAAAAATCCACATTCATGACTAAACTCCAGAAAGGTCAAACAAGTGGAATCTACTATCATCAGTCTGACAATCGGGGACATTAATTGGGGACAGGCCCGCCCGATCATAGATATAACACGTGTAAATATAACACTGTAATATGTTAATGATTCAAACATGGCCAATTTAGTGATTAATTTTTTTATTTTGTTAAACTTGTTAAATAGTTTGGATAAATGGTTATTTGGTAAATGTAATAAATATATATATATATTATATAATGCTCACAGTTGTTTAAATTTTTATTAAATTTCTTTACAGTGGTTTGCTATATTTCATAAAGAGATAGCAAAGTTTTGTCCAATAAATTCAAAGGAAATAAAGGTTAATTATTCCCATCTATTATCTTTGAATAAATTTCAATTTATTTTAAAAAATAGTAAAGTTCGGACAATTTGATAGATCGTAAGTTATTAAGATAATAATTGCATGATAAATAGTATGAATGAACGGTCATAACTGTCTTAGTCTTAACAGTTGATTTATTTTCTATGTATTGAGTTATAATGTAAATTCAGCATGGATTACAGAATTGTTTCTTTCACCTATTACACTTATTATAACTATTACTCGTATAGTATACATAATATATATTTTGAAATGCAATATTGGTGAAACAGGTTTAATTTTATAAAACTATGAAAATTTAAATTAAAAATAATACTTACATATTGAAACGCTTTTTTAATTGTTACAAAATGAAGACAATATTACACTGTATTATGATTGAACCTTTACCTAAACAAACTATTATTGACAAAACATTTTCAATTAATAATAATAACACACTGCACACCATGATTTTTGTAGAAGACTTCGAATAGGAACCTGTAAAGAGAGATTTAGAAGGGTCCTTATATAAAACCTTGTTAGGGAAAACTTGGAAATTCCTTGGAAAGTTGTTTTTCCATGAAATATAATTTAATATAATATACTTAGGATAATTTTGAATAAAGCTTTGCTTATTTGAGAAATTAGTGCTATTTTTATGTAATTTGTTTATTATGAAATGTTGTCTATAAACCACAAAACGTCCCGCTAACTAGTCGTTCACGGGAAAACCGACAGTGAGTTGACTTGTTCAATACTACCCCAATGCGACTGAAAGTCTGATTGTCATTATTATGAAAATAATCTATTCAAAACAGTTACTTTGGTTTTTCAATAAGTCAAGACTTTCAAGACTGCAAAAGACTATCTAAAATATTAAATAGTAATTTCATTAATTAGAAGAACGTCTTATAATTAATATTTATACAAAACAACTTATAAAATATAAATAATTGAATATTTATAAAATTGTACGTTTTATATGACATATATTATATTATTTATTTAGTGTTTAGAATGTCCCTTCTTGATACTATTTGGTCATATAAAAAATACAATTTGAATAATACACACATATTTACATATTTAGTATTATATTATTATATATATTATTATTATATATTATTTTATATTTAAAAATGTCGATTTGTATTTAAAATAAACGTTCTTATGATCAATCGAATAATTATTTAAATTTTATATGGTCTCTTGCAATATCCGTTAAATTCTATATTATCCTAATATTTTTATAAAATTTTAAAATTAAATTCAGTTACAAAAGTACAATTCAATTACAATAGTATAATTCAATTACAATAGTACAATTCAATTATAATAGTACAATTCAATTACAATAGTACAAATCAATTACAATACCACAATTCCATTACAATACTACGATTCAATTACAATAGTCCAATTCAATTACAAAAGTACAATTCAAGTACAATAGTACAATTAAATTGCAATAATACATTTCAATTACAATAATACAATTTAATTCAATTAAAATAGTACAATTTAATTACAAAAAAAAAATTGAATTCGAAATTTTAATTTACGCAATGCAGAATGGTTAGCTTAGATACATATAATTATTAAAGATTTTTCTATTTATCGTTTCTATAAATATGCATTGACATTCGACGTTGGTCTTTGATTAAGACCATAGTCGAATTTGATCGAATCGATCAATATTACTATTAGAATAATCGTATTAGTAGTATTGATTTTTTTTAGAAACGAATCTATATTTTTGGTCCGACTATACGTATCGAATATCTTTAATTATTCAATTTTAATTAATAGCTCTTTAATGAGCATAATAAAACAGTTGAAAGACAAGATAGTGTTGGCCAATGTCTACATTGTAGAATATTCTTGAGATGTATTTTGTTGGCTCAGAAATAAATACAACTTTTAAAATTAATATTTATTATGTTACAAAATCTGTAAAAACTTAACTGGAAATAACACCATTATTCTACAAAAGCTTCCATTACCTTCCATTGAAAATGTATTGTTTCAACACCATCTTTTCAGGATGCATAAGATGACCTTTTAAATTCAGTATTTCTTCTTCAAAGAATTCTTATACATCTTCTTTTCTCTTTCATCATATCACATACAGTTTCGGAAAAACATGCCTATTGATAACTAATAAGATTTATGTAACATAGGGAGTGTTTCAAAAACCAATCCCTTAATATGGATTGGAGGCCATTTTGTAAATCATGTGGGTTAAATGATGTCATATAGCTTTAACTAGATACTTTGTGTCAGTTTCTAAATCAAATGTAACGTGCCCATCCAAAATTTGAAAATAATACAGTCCGTCAAATGTAATGAAAACAAATGTTTAAGTAATCTTAAAGGATACATAACAAATGTTAATCAACCTTTGTTTCATTTGTCAGTTATATTTTGTGTAATGTATACATCTAAATTATTGATTATTGAAACAATTTTTGTTGTGATTTATCTTTTATTAAATTAAATACGTTTTTTACACTTTTTCACTTAAAATTGCTATTATTCAAAAAAATGATGGTAAATAATTATTAAATATTTTTATCGGTCAAACTAAACGTATAAACTTTGGAAGTCAACAACCTACATATATATTTTTTGTGACCTCAAACCTGAAAAGAATTCTATATCTACTATATAATTCATGATACATTTGATCTTTTAATGCTGATAATGACAATTGTCATCATTTTTGTCTTTATTATACACGTGTTGTTTCCTTTTCTGTGAAGTATACGTGAGTCCAAACTGATTAGTGCTTTTATATTTTCTCTTTAAATTAATGTTTTAAAGAAAATGGAAGTAAAAACGATTTCATTAAAATTAATGATGCAATTTAATTTCTTCATTTTTTATATAAATATTATTTTAAAATGAAATAAAACATGTTAATGCTGATCATCAGGTTAAAATGATATATCCAAATCGTTTTCAAGAATGTAACTTCTGCAATAGAGCATTGAGGGGAACAAACTTAATTAACCATTTTTCGTCCTGATAAGCTTGAAAATATTTGTTTTTATCGCATTATGACTTTTATTGATATATAATTCATTGGAATGCCTAAAATTATAATGTGCAATCCATTAATACATGCATTAAATCTAAACTTTTATTCTTTTTATGGAAAAGTAGCATCGGATAAACACAAATTATAGTCGTTTTATGATCGTTATATTACAATCAAATAAAAGTTGTTAAATTATAGATATTCACGTTTGGTGTGAAATTAGTTTTTATCGATTGTCATAATGTTATCGAATTTTCCTCCTAACATAAATAAAACGACAATTGATGTAAATTTATACGTTTTATTTTATTGTGTAATAATCAGCCGTAAATGCATGTTCAGTATGTAGAATTGTTCAAAGGAAAACAGTAAAAGGGCCAAAGGGTGAGGGGTAAAATTTGCACACATTTTCTATAATATAAAAACAAAAATTACATATAAATTAATTTTCAAGTACGGGTTAAATATGGAACATACATATTTTAGAACCTTTTCAAAATTTATCACGTCTGTGTTATGAAATATTATTATGCCTGTTTTATAATTTACGTATATTATCACCGAATACCCTTCATATTTTGATATATTACAATTTTAGTCTATTTAGTCAAATTTAATTCTAAAGTGTAAATTTTATGACATTATCAGCTGCTCAAAAAGCAGTTGCTTTTTAGACTAAATTTAAATATAATTAACTTCCTAAACTTTAAAAAAATTTCATATAACAAAATTTTAATTATTCGGTGGAATACTATTCTTATAACAGCCTATTATAATAGGTATAATTATTACCCTTAGCCATTATACTGCAAAAGTAAATTTTTAAGTGAAAACAGTATCTGTATTAGGGATATTTCCGAATTTAAGGCATAGCACCCGCTATCTCGAAATTCTAGTTTTATTACTTCTCAGTATTAATTACAATATAAAAAGAGGCTGTTTTGTAATTAAACTTTATCAAACTTATAATGGTCTGTATTACCAATATGTTAATTATTATCAGTTTAATGTTAATATTTTTTTAATTGGCGAGTATCTTTGTCTAAAGTTGGTGTCTAATTTTGGTGTCTAATGTTTCGGATATAAATAATTGAAATATAGAACGACTAAATATAAAAAAGACAAATGTGGTTTATTTGACGCAATATTGTATTTTTGTTAATTTTTGTAATGTTGATAATTATTATCAGTCAATTCTATTAAAATGTTAATTGTGGTACTTCTATATTAAGCATTCAAAGTTCTTGTGATTTTATATACGTGGTAGTCCTTGGGGTGGTGGGGGAGGTTTACACCCCTGCTGAAATCAACCAAACCATTGATTGATTTAGGTTAAATTTGGAACACTCATACCTTGCCTGCAAAAACAATATGTGACATATTTTTGAAAAAATCGATGATTATGACGTTATTAAAGTCAATTTTGTAATGTAATTGGTCATATATTTTAAACCTTTGATGACGTCGTAGGACCGATACTGAAATACAAAAAAGTCTTTGGTATCAAATAAAGTTACATTTTTATTCAAATATTTATGATTTCGGAGCGATTTGAGCAGCAGAAAATGCTATTTTGGTGGACGGTATGATATGGCCAGATCATGGGCCTATCTGGTCTGTAGTCCATAGACCACGTAAAAATTATATATATTGTATCTCTGATTTTAAATTACTAAAGCTTAGCATAATTATTTTATATATCGTTATAAAACTTTGTGCAACATTTAGAATGTTTCTAATGTGGATGAACCTTTTGTTTTCAAATGTTTAAACACATTAGTTACTTTGAAATGCATAGTGAAAGATTGATATAAATAAAACTGATTTATGTAAATAATACTTTTAGTTTTATTTTATTGTACAGATTTTATTATACTATTTATATTTCTGTTTTTGAAAGATCCATTCAACTGATTAACTTTTTGGCAATAGCATGAATGGTATCTTGATATTGTCTATATATATGAAAATTATATTCACTATACGAACACATGTGTTATGTGACATGTATTGTGCATGAAAACAATATAATTGTTGTATTCATTCATAAACACACATACATACCAGTTTGTACATGAATCATACATAGATTTTTGTGTTATCGAACATGATAAAACTATTCTATGTTTGCACATTATCAACGTTGTACGCACAATTGTCTGATCATCAGCTCATTAATTCTATTATTAAAAACAATTTCACTACATATTATAAACAATAATTATTTATATAGCTTTTTTTTGTACAATATCTTATGTCTGGTTTAGCGCAGAAATTATTTTCTTTTGAGTACGAAATGACAGAAATAATTTGCTTTAACCGAATTGTTGTTTCTTCTTTTGTTCGGTTCTGATACGAAGACATCAAAAACAGCGATCACGACGGATTCGCGCGTCGATTTTAATATAGTAATTTTTACATTGTTATATAAAGCATTACATTATTAAAACATGAGCTAGATCAGTATTATATCATTAAATATGTAATTAATTACTACTATTAAAACATGTAAAGCAGGAACATTATTGCACTCAACTTCATGTACTTTGAAGTTTAATCGTGTTGTCTAAAATTATACAGTTTATTTATTAGTACAGTTTAATACCCTAAGCTCCTTAAACTCCTTAAATACACAAACTCCTAAAGTGTAATACCCTAAAATTCAATTCCTAAATTCCTAATGTTTTATATCCTAAAATCCATAAACTCCTAAAATCTTAAAATATATACCTTTAAATTGAATAATTGAATCACATGTCAATAATCAAAAAGGATGTCATTTATTAATATTATTTCAAAATTATATAGCTGGAGAAAGAATAGCCAAATAAGCATTTAGGGTATAACTACATTGTCATTATGACTGCTCATCGTCGTCATAGGTCCATTCACTTTCTGGCAGTAGTGGCCTGGAAAGAAAGCCTGACAAGGATATATCATCACTGAGATTACTTTCTTTGGGTAGCTTTTGTTTGAATATAGGGCTGCCTATAGCATGTTTTATGAGTTTAGATTATCGCTTGGAGAACTTTCCTCAGACACTAGTGGTTTTGACATGGGACGATTAAATATTGTCGTTGACTGAGGAGGTAATATATTTTTCTTTTTTCTGTATCATTATCGTCGGCTATATTCCTGATATACTTTGTTGGTATGTTGTACTCTTGTAACAGTATTTTTATTTGAGACCAGCCAATTGGTGGTGTACTTAGCTTAGATTAATTATCAATTCTTAAGTTTATCAAATCCAAAATATGTGACTTTACAATTGGATAACTATTGTCATCGAAAAGTTGACTTCTTTCATCCAGGATGTACCATGAGCTGTTAGAAGTTCCAGTAAGATGCGTCATTTAGCCTGACAATATTTTGCAAACGCATTTATTGCAAATAGTAGGCCCTGGTTTCGCTCTCTTGTTGTATTTGGTACCAATATTGGTGGAGGTAGTGATTTGGTTGGAGATGGTTGAGGAGATGAGAGCTCCTGTCACCCGTCTTACTGCTCTTGTTTACATCTTGCTTCTAGTAAATAATGAGCATTCATGTTAAGTGATTGATTTAGAGGTAGATCTTTCCTAAATAGTTGGTCATTCTTTTCTTCATAATTCGGAGCCTGTTTTTGCATAGCCTCAAATTTTACTTCACATATGAGAATCATTCGTGCAAATGGTTAATTGTTCATTTTGGCAATTTTAGCAGCCTTGCGACGCCCATTTTCCTGTTTATAATGTTTGCTAGCTTATTCCGTTGCGTTGTCAGTTAGACATAGTGTGGCTTCTCATTGGGAAGAAATTGACTTCTCACTATTAAATGGACTGGTGGACTCTGATGTAGACCTAACAATTGGTACGCATGAGGATTGTTTTGCACAATAATCTTGAAGACCAAGGTACTAAATTTTGGTTCTCTGGGAAACATTTGATGATCCAAGTGACTGGTTTGGCTGACCTCTCTCGAATGATTCTTAAATATGACCAGATACTGGATATTCAGTGATCAAGTGATATTAATTGCAAAGCGCAGGTGATGAAAAATTCTTGTAAATAGGACGATTATTGGCTGAAAAATTTTCCCCTCCTCCATCAAATCATGAAGTACAACACAATCACGTGGTTTTAAAATATCAAACGCCTCAGGAAGGCCCTTTTCATACATTTTAATAAAACTGACAAGGTCATATGGCGGGTTATAGTCTGTTTCTGTAAACCAATGAATAATCTGCAGTGTATTTTAGGATATTAAACATTATAGGAGTTAACGAATTTGTTAGGGTATTAATCTCTATTGAAATAATTTTAGAAACGAGAATAAGTGAGATTGAACATTCAAAGTACATGGAGTTGAACGCAACAATGTCCCTGCGTATGTTTTAATCATACTGTGTCCCTGCGTAGTATATCTCAAATCAATTTCCATACTAGATTTAATCAGAATTCACGTAGAAATTGTCGTGATCGGAGGATTAGAAAGGCGACGTACTCGAATTACCAATTTCTACAATTAGAGTACCTCTGATCAATATCTAACTATACAAATCGAACTCAGAGACCTCGACTTAGTAACAATCACCATCGAAATCACCCTGATCTGACAATACGTGTCTACAATGAATCGTTTTGGGAAAATTCCATAATTGTTCTTGAAGGATTGATTACTACCACTAGGGTACCTCTGATCAATTTGTAAGTAGTAAACTCAAACTTAGCGACTTTGACTTAGTCATAATTCCCATTTAAATCCTGGATCAAATGATATATAACTGTAATGCATCGTATTGAGAAAAAATTGATAGTTGTACTTTAATGATCGATTACTATCATTAAGGTATCTATTATCAATTTGTTAGTAGGAAAATCGCACTCCGTAACTTTTAATTAATATTAAACGACCTTGATCTTATTTAAATTGAGCAATAAGAAGCCACAAGCTCCGAAAATTCAAAATCATTTAACATTTTTGGGGGTTTGTGACCTAGATATACTCCTTTCATATTACTTTTACGAATCTTAAGTCATTGTTTTACCTTTAATAAATACACTAATAAGGAAAACCAAAGAATATTGGATTGTAAAGAAGTTTCACTTATTATTAAACTGTGCGGTTTTCCTAAACTATTTTTAAACAAAGCGGATTTGGAAGAAGAAAATGTTTGACAGGTCGACTGGAATTATTTCAATATCGAGAGTACAGCAGCGTACATTATAGTGTTTATTTAAAAATAAAATAAAATTTTCATCCATATTAAAATTGAAATATTGGATTTTAAATATAGCAAAAACAATGTTGAGTAATATTTTGATAAAATAATTTGTCAATCTATAAAAGTAATAATTAATCAGGGGCTTCGTGAGGATTTTACGTTGAAGGATTGTCTCTGATCTAGATGCCGCCCTCCCTTGTTTACTTATTGGTCAAATCGGCCATATTTTATTCTTGTTAATGCACACTTATGTCTATCTCATTTAACACCTCTCCATTGTTTAAAATTAATAATGTTGCACTAAGTGAATTTTCCATCCATTTTTATGGCACTCCCTTAAAATGTTATAGGATGGCTACCCCAAAGATATTGAATATTCTTATACTTAATATAGTAGTAATTATAGCTCTATGGGCTACCCACCCTAGCCACCAAGCTAAAAAGACTTCAACAACAACAACCACCAAGCTAAATGAGCCCCAATTGAGTTCATTGTATTTAGCCTTTTAAAATCTATCTAATGGGATAAAAAAAACATCTTAAAACATAACAAATGTAAAAACTTTGAGATTACACCATTTAAACGTATTTTGAGATTACCTTTATAATGAAAAATGGTTTTAAAAATGTTATAATTTCAAAATATAGGGGCGCATGTAAATAAATGACCGCTATAATGACTGCTATAATGAAGGTTATAACGACTGTTAGAATAAAAGAGTGAACTTTCTTAGCCATTTTCCATTCTTTGAGTAGAAACCATTGATGTAACTAAATTCTAATTAATTAAAGGAAAAATTGAACATGTACATCTTTATATCTTGTTATATTTTACTTCATCTTCATGATATATTATACATTTTATGTTTGATAAAATTTAGTTTGATTAAAATATTTGAGAATATTATAGTTAAAAAAATATATTTTCATGAGTTTTTAACAAACAGAAAATGTTTTCATTTTATCACGAACATGCATGTTTTTAATGTTTGCCGCTTAAACTGAGATATCTCGTAATGCTAAAAAAAATAGTGACGTCATTGAGAATACATCATTGCAAGTAAAATGTATGGTTTTATTAACACACATACTGTACTTTTTTAACTATGATATGATAACTTTTTATAATAAATATTATTTGACATAATATTTATTTTGCCAGACAGGTTAAATATTCTGATCTTTATTTTCTGATTGTCGTTTTTTTATAAATGTTAAATGTGTTGCACATATATATATATATATATATATATATATATATACTGGGTGGAAATAAAGTTAAATATATATATACACGGTTTTCATTTTTATTCATTTCACATAGATTTGGTAGGATCCGTAAAACAGCTTACTTTATTCGTCAAGGGTTTTTATTCAAACTAAATTACATTTCCATATAGTCTAAAGCTATCTGTCAACATATTTGTACTTCAATTTTAAATTCCATTTCCACTTGGATGCTTAAATGTGGATTCGTTTTGTCGTAAATAACATACAGCTCGTCTATATCAAGGGTATACTTGTGTGACCACACGTGTGTGTTTTCATATAGCCTATATACTAATGTAATTCTGTTCTGTTCATATAATGTATATAGCGTCGAAGAATTAGCATTTCTAACTTATACAACAACAATTTAAATTTCAGAATTCTATTATTAATTAATTTTTCAATTAATTTTATTCTTTAAATATATTAAATTTGTTGTTATGCTAGAGTGTCGGTTGACATATTGCAGAATCTTCCTAAATATTTACATAACATACATCTTTTGTCAATAAAGTGTGGATTTAAAATACAGATGAAGTACTATTTGGACATATAAAAATGTTTAATAATTGATTCATTATTAAATAACATTTAATAGCAATAAAAAGATTATTATTCAAGAACGCTCAAGAAAATTTATCTCTAAATGTAATATGTTATTTGATGGTTATTCATTTTATATTAATTTAACTAATACTTTATTTTCATACAATTTGATGATCAGAAATAAATTTACATATTCTATAAATGTTTCAGATAAGCAACATTTTAGAGGTAGTACTGGACAGAGAACATTTATTTGACACTGCAAAACTATAAATTTGTTTATTACGTCAATTTTTATAGCGCCATAGCACAGGCGCCAGTTTAAAACCATATCATAGATGTTCTACATATATGTTATATATATTTTATGACTTGTTTATCGATTCAAGTTAGCAACATATTTTATTACCAATTTTAGTTCTCAGAAGAGATCAATAAAGCCACACTTCAAATATAATTAATTAAACTTGCTTAAGACAACGGAAGGTATAAATGTGGTTACAAAGGAAATGTTTTGCCTTGTAAAAGTAATAAAAGTTATGTAGTTTATTTTAAACAGGATTTTTAACCGTTTGTTCTAAATATTAATTTAATTTTTTTTAATTAAATTTACATGCACATACACTTTAATTTTATAAAATGATTGACTCTCTATGTTGTTATTAAACTTTTCTATACAAATCTACTAAATCTAAATAACATGAGGCTTCTATTAATAAGATGTGGTTAACTGATTGCAATACTAATAACCATGAGCTATTCTACCATAATTGGAACGAGTACCAGTAAATTAGTGAGTGGAGCAATATTTGCCCGCTTCAATTTTTTTTCTTTCTCTTCCTACTTTTTCCGTTCTCCTTATTCCATGTTTTTGCTTTCCCATTAGTATGATTTTATGATAGTGTTGACAACAGCCATCACTTTTACACATTGACATTTAAAAGAAGCACTGACCGTTTTGCGATCAATATACGACCAACAACTGACATAATATAGATATATTCATATATTACACCCCGGAATAGTTAATGACGTAAATAAGGAAAATGAATGGGAATATAGATCAATATTCTTTAACAAAAATTAAGCATGTACTTTACCAAGGACCCGGAATAATATAGTAATGAGTGATCAATGATATAATCAGACAATTTTAATTGACGCAATATCCATAAGAAATGATTATGGTGTTGTCAAATCGTAATACTGCCTCTTCAGATTCGTTGCAAGAAAATGTTAATGTGTGGCAGGGTCGAAATTTACTAAATCTGGACCATATTATTAATTTGTTTAAAAAATTAAAATATATTTTAAAACTCGGCATAATAAAAGTTTTAAATATATTAGTTATTTCAATTAATTTCCATTTTTGTTTCTTTAGAAGACAATATTTAGTATTTTAGATAAATTATTTTAATAAACAAAAAGATTGTTGTATTTTAAAAGCTATATTTGGAAAAATTAATTAGATAGCAATAAAGATAAAAACGAATGAATTAATTAAACGTAATAAAAATATACTCAAGTGAATTGAACAATTGATCAAAATTGAATAAACATATATTTTTTTTTTAATAATTGGGATATTAAATTGAATGGAAATCGTAATTTATGGGAGAATTTCAATTAATATAACTTTAAAATATGAATTCTAAAATATCTAAAAATTAAAATTTCGAGTTTATTCCGGAGTAGAATTGATAGATTCTCAACGTATGATATTTTATTTTTTCTAGACAAATGATTTTGATTACAGAACATTTCTAAAACATATATTATTTAAGTATTTTTTATATCATTATTATTCACAACAGAATATACATTAATTAGAACTATATCTTCTAAATATGTTTCCTATTCAATGTTTGGTATAAAATAAAGAACACGAAAACAATGTAATGAAACCAATTAAACTTGCTTTACGTTATCTTCACTGCAAATAAAACGTTATTATACATTAATAAAATTTCAAAGTTTTACATCAATGCTACTTCAAATATAATACAAAAGTTTTTTTGTATTATTAATATATTTAAATTATTTAAGTTAGAATTCTTTTAATGTAAATTATTTATCATTTAGTAATTATTTTATCTTAACAATTTATCTAAGGATTTCTTAATCTTAATATATTGAGTACATCTAGCTGTGCCACATGTAATATTTCAATGTTGTTCTCACAAATTTCCTTATAATATTTCTACATGTCATCATGTGAAAAGTTTTTTCTTTTCTATTTTGCTTTTGATTTGAATATATTTGTACGTAGAACGGTTACAAAGAATTAGGTCACCCTGTTCCTTAATAATCGATTATTTGTATATATTGTTCCTACAATGCGTTTAAATTTTTAATATAAATTAAATAATAAAAATTAATAATAATTATTTTCATATTAAATTAGTTAAATTGTGTTAATGTTCAACTTATGTATAAATAATTAATATCAAAGAAAGAGGTTTGCCAAATATTCAAAAGCAGAACATATATATATAAAATATGTATAACTTTAAAAATAATTTTATTATTATTATTGTGTTTGTTGTTTCGTTGTGTTACAAATGATGTTGATCAATGTTTAGAGAGTATTATAGGCTTATCTACAACACCAAATCAGAATATTTGCTTAACAGATTAAAACTATTTAATATTTAATCTAAAATTACAAAAGCGACTGCAAATACAAACAAAATAATTATTTTGATGTCAAATACATTCAATAGTCAAAACCAAATGGTAAATTATACAATTTTTTAATCGTACTATGTAGTTCAAAAAGTATTTTCACTAATTCATTTAATTTTGGTAACATGGAAGTTTTCATTAATATTAAAATATTGGTTAGGTTTCATAACATCAGTGACGTAATCATAATATGTTCAATATCGCTAATTAAAAAAATTTATTGACAGTTTTTAATGATGAAATTAAACAATAGAAAGCACTTTTATTTTTTTAGTGGTTTAATGGCGATATATAATTCACATATAGTTTTCGTTATTTTTACAAAACAGATTTTTATATAAAATTTTATTTATATTATAATATAATATGTTAAAAATATATATTTCTCAGATTGACTATTTACCGCTACCCTTGATTATGTCGATTCATGCTTAAAAAAGTATAAGACTGTAGAAAAAAACTATCATTTTTATCTCACAAAATGATAGTATGCCAAAGTTAAAATCATTTTATATAATTAAAAATGACCGGCTCTTGTTATAACAATGACAAATTCTTGTTGTGCTTTCAACCACTATTTTTTAAACGAAGACTAACTCAATTCCAAATATTTCAGTATATTTTGTTCTCTTTATTTTACTATCATTTTAAAATTATATAGTTATAAAGTGACACTTCTTTTTAATAGTGCGGTTCGGTCGCTCAAGTAGTATTGTCTCAAAGTTCAAAAATAAATGTTATGAATAATCTTAAATAAATTAGAATAAACATTTTTAATGCTCAATTTCTTTTGACATAAAAATAAGTTATGAAAGATACGATTTTATTATTTCTTAAAGTAATGCATTTTTATGGAAGGCCAAAAATTTTAAAAAATGCTAGTACTATAAAAAATATATTCGTTTTGGTTTTGGTTCTGTTTTTAGCTTCTATTGAATGTATATTACTTTTAAAGTGATCATAAAGCAATAAATCTTAGTCAGACAGACAAATCAATTTACTAATATGACAACCGAATTTCAGCTGTATAAATATATAATAGCATTATGACAAAAATATAAATTACTTTTGCATCAACCTGGGCATTTATAATGTTTTTAAAAGTAAATAAAACAAGCCATATTATGTTTATCAAGTTTCTTATGGACATTTTTTAAATATTAGCCAAAAAATAATGGCCCTGTCACACCTTGACGATTTAGCAAGCGTATTCCAACGTATGTAAAACGTTGGCATACGCTGAAAAAGAAGAAGTTTTTTCAAGATTTGGGC
>JAUZND010066171.1:0-17567 GCA_034780555.1 Coelogynopora nodosa | reverse complement strand
AATGTACAAGAAAAGTAAATCAAGCTGATAAAAGCCCCATCATTAGCCGAGAAAAGGCGCCCCTTCAAGGTCAGAGAATGCCCCCCGCAATCACAGAAATAATGCCGCCCCTTCGAAAAAAGGGGGGTTCGACCGAACAATGCGAACATCCCCTAACTCTGCCTCTGATGTATTACTCCTCATGCGTAGACTGCGTTGTGGCACTTCCCTACAAATGCAATTGCACACTTCCTCCTGAATTATGGGTAGTCCGTCGAGAAAACTGTCTATTCTATGCATGTTCAGCATTTCGATAGAATTAAAATGTGAACTTCATTGTCAGTAGTTATATATCGCTTCTAGGACAAAGACAATTTCGCAAACTCATCAAAAATATCTAATTGCTTTGGTCCTGAAAGCGGTACATAACTACTTAACTTTTTTTAAATATTTTTTTTCTTTTTAGGAAAATATAAACATTTTAAAATCGACTGATTTACCCTGACATAATGTAATAAATCATGAAAACGAGCATTGATTAAATAATAAATAAATTTTAATAAATCTAAAAAATTAAAATACTTTTTGATTTTATAAAAACCTTTATAATAAAAATTTCATACAAAAATAAAAGAGAAAACATTTCATGGAACGAAAAAAGTTTTATCCATAAATCTAAAAAAAGCAAATCAGACAAAAACCTCTTAAAATATGAGCCAACAAAAGATTAAAATTAGCAAAAAAATTCCTATAAGAATAAATAGGAAATTTAGTGATGAAATTTATGAAGATTTACTTTTTGATCCTTTTAAAGATGAAAAAAACATTATATTTCAAAATCTTTAAACATAACGTTTAATCTAAAAATGAAAATATAATATATTGCCTTATAGCTATATACATTTATAGTTTTTTAAACCCAAACAACTGAACACCGCACTGCCTATAAGACTCAGTCATTTTAATTAAATATTTGACATAACTAGAGTAGTTTAATTAAATGGCAATTTAACATATTTTGAATATTTTTTAAAATTATATTACTTTTGAATTAATTTTAGACCAAGTAAAACAATGTGCAGATGGTACAATCGAGATCACTGAAGGAGCCTCCTCATCAGGGGTCTAGCCACTGAATATTGTTGGCACATATCCACGTCATACAATATTAATAAAAAATTATATTAAAAATTATACTTAAAATTATAACCACAGTATTAAAAATTTGGACTATTGTTGAAAGCTCTACTGTCACTGGTTCTACCAGGCCAGCCACAAAAAATATCAATAATTTTTTTATCATTTGACAAATAAAAATGCTTTCTGTTGAAATAGCATTCTTTATATTTATGTGAAGCGCAAATTTGAATTTCTTTACAGTAAATGGCACCAAACACACTTTCTGGAAAGATTATGTTTGTCAATTTTTGAAAAGTATTAGTGATTTTCCTTTTTTTCTGTTCTAGGCTACATAATAATTTTAGGATAAAAGGCAGGAACGATTAAAGCTGTGATTACTTCCCTGGTTGAGTTGAGAGCTGTACTAACTGTCACATACAATTGAGTTGAGAGTGATGGCAATGACTCTTGATTTAGGATAAAACAACATCTGTGTTTCAAAAGGTTTTGGAAATCTCCAAAACCCATCCACAGAAGTGGGTGTAAGTTTATGACAAAGTTTTTCAAAAGTTGATCTGTTCATCCAAAATTATTTTTCAAAACTATTATAATCAAAATTTGGAATTGTGTTCTGAAAAATGACATTTTATTATATACAATTTTATCCGAAATTTCTATCATTATTTAAAAATATATTTTAAACATTAAAAAACCAGAATGGCTCTTAATATTTTACTATTTTAAATTATGTTCAATATAAATTTTCAGTAAATCAATGGTTAACTGTCTTTATAATGCCTCACAGCAACAAGTATTTTTAAATGTCTATTTAGCCAGCAGCATTTAGAATATGAAGTTAAATGTAAATTAAAAAGTGCATTATTATGTGATTGTTCAATAAAATTCATTTTTTTATATGTTTCCAAATTGGTACCAAAGATGTGCTATAGTTATAATTTATTAGCTATGGAGGGTACTATAGTAATGAAACGATATCGTATATGATATCGTTTCATATAATGTGCGCATGATATCGTTACATGACAAAGTTACAAAGTTTAACAAATAATTTAAGAGATGAATGGAAATTTCAGCCTATTTTACATTATTTTTCCACTATTTAAAAGGCTACTTTTATCTCATTAGAAATAAACTAATCCAGTATATTCTATGAAAATATGTGAAATTGAAAGTGCAATAAAAATGATGCAGATACTGAAAATTGCAGTATAAATACATTTGCAAAAATTTTGAGGTGTAAAT
The DNA here is from genome assembly GCA_034780555.1 of Coelogynopora nodosa. Lineage (NCBI taxonomy): Eukaryota > Metazoa > Platyhelminthes > Proseriata > Coelogynoporidae > Coelogynopora > Coelogynopora nodosa. Next base: position 15,206 of record JAUZND010066171.1, on the reverse strand, counting down.
TATTAGATATTGGTGGTTCAATTTGACATCCTCTTGGTGCTTGTTTATTAGGTTGTATTAAATTAGGTTTATCCAATATCTAATATCCAATACCTACAATATCTAATTATCTTAAAACTGAGATAAGTTGATTTATTTCTATCATTTATATTTTTTGCTATATTTTGGATATGACATACTTTATATTTATAACTAAAATTTATTACTTTATTTCAAGCAGTTAAGAAGTTACCAAAACAGATAGAAAATATAATATTTTTCTAGTAGGCCTACCATAACTTATTTTGTTTATATAAAGAAATTTACATAATAAAATAAACGGAAATGTATGTATTGAACAAATTTGAATTTTTTTATTGTTTATATTTAAGTAGTCATTTAGAAGTTTCATAATTATTATTATAGAATATTAAAAGTTATTTTATGTATAACTTTAAATGTAATTTATGCATATATTGTATAAATTATATTATTGTTTAATAATGGCATTATTAATGCTAATAACAAATTTATTTATTTAGATATAAGTATTAAAAATAAACAAACATATATATTTCTAATATATTGTAATATATTTCTAACATTTTTTATACAAAAAAGATTTGAATATTATAAATAAAATAATAAAATTACTTTAAATACGTACGCATAAAAACTGTTTAATTCTGTGAACATTTCGTCTCTTGCGTGTTAAACGTTTCAATTATTACTACATGACATAAATTATAAATAAAACGATGTTTTTATTAAAAAAATTCAGTAAAGGGTTAATAATTTGAAAAATGCACCTTATAACAGTTAATCTATTTTTAAAGTTTGCGTCCGTTTAATTTCACCCGTTTGTTTCGTATTCGTTTTTGGTTATTGATTTTAGCGAAAAACGTCATCGTTTGTTTTTTTGCCGTTTGTATAAAACGAAAAGACCTATTAAAGAAGATGGATCTTCAAAAAATATATAGAGATTACATACGATAGAATGTTCAGTTGATGTATTTTTATCTGCATTTGAAGCATGTTCTCAATCAAATGAAGAAATAAATATATTTGAACAAGAACATCAAATAATTATAATTCCAAATATTCAGGGATCTGGAAATTATATTTTAAGTAAACTAAAAAAGAATACAATTTTTAATATAAATAATTTTATCTATGGGAATTAATTTTAATAATATTTTAATGAATTTAGGATTAAGTGCATTTTTAGATAAAAAAGAATTGTTGTAAATGTTTAGTTGGATATAAAAATCAACATAGATGTTTGGATGGATTATTAAATTCCAGAGGAAAACAATGCACATGTAAGAAAGATTGTAATAAAATAATTTCAGAAGTGTATGAAAAACAAAAGCTCATGTTTGTTTTAAAAAACATGTTTAACTTGTCATAAAAATATGAAAATAGGATTTAAACATGACCTGTTAATAAATTAGAAGATGGACATTTTGAATTTTTTTTGATTTTGAATGTATTTAAAATACAGAAGAACATATAGTAAATTTTGCTATAACTTATAATACTATCAATAAAAGAATAACTATCTTTATGATAGAAGAGAGAAGAGTAAAAATAACTTGATATGAATTAAATAAATCTATTGAATCAATTGATATTACTTTATTAAATACTTATGACTTACAATAAATTGAAGTAGAATATGCTGAAAATTCTGTGATAGAATTATTCTGTATTGATTATTTTACTAAAGAATTTAAAGGTTCTACTTTTATTGCACATTATGGAAAAGCTTATGATAATCATCCTATTTTAGTTTGGTTATTAAAGAACAAATTCTTCCCAGAAAAAATTGCAACTGGAACTAAAATTATCTATATGTATTTAACTATTTTATAAATTAGATTTATAGATTTTGTAAATTTCATATTAATTCCTTTACAATACATAAATTTCCTAAAACTTTTGGATTTAAAAGAAATAAAGGATATTTTTCTCATTTATTTATTATGAGAACAAATCAAGATTATGTTGGAGATATACCTGATTTTGAATTTTATGGACATAAAAGAATGAATAAAGATAATAAAAAAGAATTACAAAATTGGTAGAAAAACAAGATGAAACATTTGATTTTAAAAAAGAAATGTATTATTATTGTTTAATGGATACTTTAATTTTATCCGAAGGATGTTTAATTTTAAGTTTTTTTTTGAAAAAATAGCAGATGTAGATCCTTTTAAATATTTTACATATAACCAATCTTTGGGCAATTATTTTTCTATTAAGTATTTTAGAAAATGAAATAGAAATCCCTAAAATTTATAATATTCAAAATATTCATTCAACAACATTTATTTAATGGTTATACATATTTGGTTAAAATGATAATCTCTTAATTCAACATGTAAAAAGAGAGGACATTTTTTAAAATTTTTTTAAATTTAATTTTTTTTAAAGTTGATGAATTCTATAAAGCAACATTTTATGAATTTAATGGATGTTATTTTCATGGATGTCCAAAATGTTTTAATTCTCAAGAAATTTGTAAAAGAAATAATAAAACTATGGGAGAATTATATAAAAAATTATTAGAAAGAGAAAAATTAATTAAAACTAAATTTAATTTAATTTCCATATAGGAATGTGAGTTATGATAGAATTAAAACAAAAAAATTTAAATTAGATCCTAGTATTGAAACATTAATTCCAAAAGATGCATTTTATGGAGGGAGAATAGAAACAATAATCATTATTTAGATCACATAAACTTTTATTTGGTTTATGTAATTCAGGTATGAATAAATTTAATTTCAAATGTTATCATTTTAAAAATACTTGTTTAAGTAATTATGATTTAACTAATGGAAGAAAAACTTGTAGAATTTGTATTTAAAAAAGAAATGAAAGATGTAGCATACAGAAGATAAAGGAGCAATAGTTGGAACATGGACTACAATTGAAATTGATAAAGCTTCAGAATCAAATTATAAAATGTTAGGAGTTTTATAAAGTTCATCATTTTCCAGAAGAAAATTGTAAAACAAGATTATTTAAAGATCATATAAATAAATTTATGAAATATAAATGCGATAACTTATGTAGAATAATTTTTGTAAAATTAAACAAAATGTAAATGTAATGAAATATATGTAGAAGATAATAAAAAATTTTATTCAGATATAAAAAATATTAATTATAATCCAGGATTAAGACATATATCTAAAATGTGCTTAAATAGTTTATGGGGCCATTTTGCCATCAACAATAATTTTTAAAAAGAAGGAATATTGTTATACTGAAGAAAATGTTTTAAATATTGCATTTAATGATAACTATAAAGAAACTACATTAATTTCATTAGGTAAAGAAATTTGGATAATGGATTTTTTTAAAAAGAGGAATATGTAAAAAGAAAACTTATAACTATTATTTATATTGCATTATTTACAACTGCTTATGTAAGATTAAAGCTTTATGAAATTTTAGAAAAATTTAATAAAAATGATTTATATTGTGATACTGATTTATTCTTTTTTACTCAAGAAAATCTTGGTAAAGACATTTTAGATTTTATAGAAAGTAAATGTGGAACATTACTAAATTGTTTTTCATTACAGATTAAATATAAGAAAGGTGGATGGAAAAACTGAAGGATCTAAATCAAGGAATGAAACAGAAAAAATTACTGTGAATAAAAAAATAAAACTAGTAACTGATCCAAGTAAAAAATGTGAAGTAATAAATGCTTTTCACATTTTAAAGTAAATAAATATCATATTATAAAAAGTAAAATTCAGGAAAAGTTTTAAATTGAATAAAATAATAATTAAAGAAGATAAATTTATAACCTATCCTTATGGATATTTAAATTACATTAAAATAACTAAACCAATAGAAATTAAAATAAAAGATACAGGTTAAATTATAATTAATAGAAAAATAAAAATGGAAAAAAATAGAAAAATAATTAAATTAAATTAAAATTTTTAAAGAATTAAAGAAGTAGAAAAAAAGAAATTTAATTGAAAGAAGAAGTAGCAAAATCTAAAGAATAAATAATACTTCAATTTAAAAAAGAAGAAGAGTAAGCTGAAGAATAATATACAGAAGAACCTTCTGAAGACGATTAGAATAAATTAAATAAAAAAATTGAAAAAAAGGGGAAAAATTACGAAAATTAAAATGAAGAAAATTCTGAATAGGAAAAAAAATAAAAGAGGAAGAAGATGAAGATGAATTTTGTGAAACTGAAAAAATTCATTTATAATTCATTTTAAGAAAATTATTTGGAATATGTTGAATTATTTTTATTTAAAACTAAAATTAAAATGGAACAATTAGAACATTATATTTTAATTTTAAGAAATTAATTTTTATATTTACAATATACTGTATAAATAAAATTCATTTTAGTAATATTTTTTCAATTTAAAAACTATTTATTTTTAATTCTATTGCTATTTTAAATTTTATTGCAAATTTAATTTCTCTGAATTATTTCTCTTAATTATTTTTTGTTTTGTTTTTTTAATAAATCTATCACAATCAAGAATTCTTAATTGTTCAATATTATTGTGAATTTTTAATAAATTTTAAAGATTTTTGTCTTTATTGTTATCTTTTAAATTATCTACAATCTCTTCTAACTCATCTATTTTGTCATATGCATTATCCAGTTCTTTTTCTGTAATATCTAACATTGTTTTTGCAAATATTTTATTTATTAAATTCATTTAAATAAACTGCTCCAAAATCAGTATTATTTTTATTTTTAATATCATTTAAAAGCACATTATTTTTTATTAAATTTTTATAAATATTTTTTTCAAATAATAATTGACCTTTGTCTTTTCCATAAAATCTATTGGCACGAGTTAAATCTACTGAGTTTTTTGATTTCCTCATTATTTTCAGGATTTCTTAATTTAATTTTTAGAGGTTTTTAGTGATTTTTTACTGTTGTTTCCGATTCCGATTTTCTTATTTTTAAAATATATTTTCAATATTTTAAATATATTTTTAATATTTTTGATAAATTTTTGTTATTTTAAATATATTTTAAATATTTTATATGTATAATTTTTTATTCTAGAAGATGACCAGTATTGTCTTCTGTCTACAGCAAAATATTCTGAAAATTCTCTAACAACTTCATCAATTTTACCTTTTTTTCTTCTAAAAATATTTATAACTTTTGGAGGTAGACTTGGAAGAGACCTAGAATTGAATTGAGGGGAATTGGAATAGACTTAGAATAGACGTGAGATTGACTTGCAATAGACCTGTTGTGATCATTGATGTGTTTCTTATTATGTGTTACTAGACCTACATATTCTTTATAAAACAAATTCACAATTGGGTCATTCTACAAGTTTTGTCCTTTTTTAATTATTTTTTTCCAAAACGTTTTTACTTAAAATTCATTAGATAAATTATAAGGAGTTTTTTAGCAATTCCTATTTATTTACGAAGATGTTTGCTGCTTTTATTTCACAAGATTTTTTAATGGGTCAATATTTGTAAATTTATCAAAATTTTATTTTTTCTTATCAATACTATTTTTTTCCATTTTAAAGAAAAGAAAAAAGAAAGAAATAAAATCGTTTAAATTTATTCAAATTTATTTTAAAAAATTATTAAAATTTTTTATTAAATATCTAAATTTAAAATATTTACATCTAAATTCGAATATTTTTTCTATTTCTTTTTCTTTAAAAAAGATTTATATTCTCTAATATTTTATAGCTTTTTCTTTTTTTAATTTTGTTCTACCTCTTTATCTTATTTGAAAGAGTTTTTGAATTTACTTTAATTTCATTAAATTCTGACATGTTTTTATTAAAATTTTCAAGCTCTTCTAAAGAAATAATTTGATCGCTTTTACATTTTTCTGTATAAAAAAAAAATTCAATATTACTAAAAATATTTCTATATTTGGTTTTCTTTTTATTTGTAACTATAGTAATAGCAGATTGAGTAATACAAGTTTATGTTACACTTAATCCAGCTTAAATTCCTGAAATTTGTAATTACAGGAATAATTAATCTAGATTTTCTATCATTATTCCTGTTACTGATGTAGTTAATAAAAGACTTCCAGCAAAAAAATACTGTTGTTTAATTTCCATCCATCCTTTAAATTTATTCTATTGTTATTTTGTGTTTCTTTTAATTGATTACTTTTTTCTAATGTATATTTTTCTCGTTCTTTAATTATATTTAAATCATTTATTAAAATAAGATTTAAATTTCTCAAATCAGGATAAATATGTTCCGGTTTTTCTACATCCATTTTATTTAAAATTTAAAAAAGTAATAATTAAAAATTAAATTAAAAGTAAATTAAAAATAATAAAAATAAAAATTATGAAATAAAATAAATATAATAAAATAAATAAATTAAAATAATTAAATTAAATTAAAAAATAAATTTAATTTAAAAATAAATTTAATTAAAGAACAAATTGAATTAAAAAATAAATTGAATTAAAAAATAAATTGAAATAAAAAATAAATTTAATTTAAATAAATTTAAATAAATTCAAACCAATTTAAATAAATTTTAATAAATTTTAATAAATTTTAATAAATTTTAATAAATTTTATTAAATTTTAATAAATTTTAATAAATTTAAATAAATTCAAACAAATTTAAATAAATTTTAATAAATTTTAATAAATTATAAAGATTAAACTGGATTATATTTTAAAATAAAATTTCTAATACATTAAATTTGTGTATCATTGATGGAATAATTAACAGAAATACATTCTTTAATTAATCCTACATCATTTACTCTATCACTATCATAATTTCCAATAACGACTTTTGAATTAAATCCTTCTGCAGTTTGTTGAGAAAAAATTAGTTCTTTATTATTATTAAAAGAAACATTTCAGCTTTCATCTCTTTTTTAAAATAAATAAATTATATTTATTATTATTTGGAATTAGAATTGGTTTAACAAAAATAATGTAATTATCTAATTTATTGTAGTTCATTATAGAAATTAAATTTGAATCTTTTATAGATTATATCCCATTTACCAAGTTCCGTTTGTGCTTCTCAAACACATTTTCATCTTTCATTAAAACAAAAAATGTAAACATATTAATATAACTAAATTGAGAAGATATATAAGATCTTTCATTGAAAGTTATTCCAAATTTACTAGTAGAAATTGATTGTTGAGGAGCTACTCTAAGCATTAAATCTTTTGCACATTCGACAGTCTTTTTTATAAGGATCATCTATTAATTTTATTCTACTAAAATATTGGAAAGCATGAACCATAAATATATTTGTAATTTAAATATCTTTCTAAAAGCAGAGACGGAAAAAAATAAATTTCTTCCCAAAATAAATTTCTATATTTATTTCATATTAAACAAGTTCTTTTATACGTAACATTTTTCATTAGATGTTCTATAGATTTTTAAATTTTATTGTTAGTTGTGGCATTTTAGTGATAGCATTTTCAATTTTGACTAATTAATCGAGAGCTGGTTTTTGCATAGTTTCTAGATTTTCTTGAATTCCTAATTTAATTAATTTATCTTCATAGATAAGTCGTTTAAAAATTCTTTCATTCTTTAGATAAATTTTCCAGTGTAGTAATATATGAATCAATTGGAAATATATCACCCATTTAAAAAAATATGTTTTATTAAAAAAATATTTAAATAATTTCAAAAATACTATTTAAATAAAATCATTTAAATAAGGTTATTTAATAAAAAAAATAACATTATTTCAATAATACTATTTAAATATAAAATTTAAAAAAATAAATAAAATAATTTCTACTTAGTAAATGTAGATTTATATCCCGAAGATTTAATTTTAGATGCATCAATATTAGATAAAGCTAAGTTAAAGGTGGAAGATTTTATATAGAACCTTTTAATGAAGAACTTATAAATTTATAATATTTATTTTTTTGAAATGCCTACTAAAACTACAAAAACTGAAACTAATACCAAAACTAATAAAACTACAATTATTAAAACTTCCAATATTATGAATTCATATATTAAATGATTAGATGCTTTAGCTTAAGCTTTTAAATATAAATGAAAAAATTTAAATAAAAAAAAAAAAATTTTATATAAAAAAATTAACAAAAATTATATTTTAAATATTTCAGTTTCAACTCTTTCATTGATTGCCTAATGATTGCCTAATGATTTTCTAATATTTACATAAACATATTTATAATCTTTAGGATTATACCATTAATATTTACTTAATTTCTTAAATTATTCTTTATATATTCCAATATTTACATCCTGAAAAAAATAAAACGGTTAGCCTTTTTACATATAAAAGTGTAATCAATTCCAAAAATAAATGATTTAGATAAAATAAATGGAATAGATATTTTTATGTCTTCCTGAAACAAAAACATTTTTCTCTGTAATTAACAGAAGTTAAAGTATCATCGAAAATACATAAATGTTTCTTATTTGAATTTACTGTTTTTATGTTAAAGGAATAGTTAATAAAAATTGTTGTTATTCCAGTTGATTTCAGTTTTTTCTTGAATTATATCTTCTATTTTATATTTTTGAAGTTCTTCATCTTTATTACATAAATTAAATTAAATTTGAATACCTTCTTTATCTAAGTATTCTAATCCTTTAAGAAATTAATAATATAGTTGATTTTGAGTAGTTGTATAAATAAGAAGATTATTAAAATCTTATTTTCATATTTATTCAGTATGTTTAGGATAAAGAGAAAGAAAAAAAACCATTTCCTTGTTTTACTATCTTAATATTATCTGATAATTAATATAATTTTGATGTTATTGATTTTCCTTTTTTTATTTTCAAAATGTTTACTAAATTCTTTTATTCCTGTGCCAATATGAGGATTCAAAGTCAATCCTTGTTTTTTTCTGGAACTTTTTCCATTTCTTATTTTTTCTAATTTTTGGTCTTTATCTATTTTATCTATTACTGTTTTAGCAATTCCTGTAGCAACTCTACTAGCAGCCGAAATTCTACAGAATATAAGCGGAAGTAATGCCAATAATGGAAGAATGCCACCTTGTTTTTCTGTTTCATCTCTAATAGTTTGAATTAAATTTTAAAATTCTGCTTTAGTAAGAGTTTTACTGTTTAATTCATTTTGATATTTATCAATAGATTACTTTGTTATTCTAAATTTTTAGCTTTATAAGTAAATGAATATGGCTCACCAGATTCAAAGCATCAATTATTTTAAAAACTAAATCCTTCATTTTTATTCTTTTATTTTAATCCTATGATTTTAATTAATTTTAATTCATTTAATACTTCTAAAAAATTAAAATTAATTTAAAATTAAATATTGTAAAATTAAATAAAATAAATAATATAAAATAAAATGTTAAATAACTTATTTCTCATTTAATTATTTATTTTATTTTCAATTTTATTTAATTTATCAAAAAATATATTATCAATAAAAGCTGATTTTATTTTTTTAAATTTCTTAATGGATATATGCTAAAGTTGGAAATTTGCTGTTCTTTTTAATTGTTCATCTGTTAAAAGTCTTACATTTCCCCATTGAAGAGATTCAAATATTTCATCTTTTCCCAAAAATCAGAATTTAATGGATAAAAATAATCTAATCTAAGAGCTCCATTATATTAAAAAAAAATAAATAAAAAATTATTTAATCTAACCAACTATCCATAAATTCTTTTGTTCTTTTGATTCTATATATTCCTCTGTATTTAGTTTTTTCATTTATGTATTATTTTTTTATAAATGAATATTTTAAGACTAAGATTTTAAATTTATTTTTTGGTCATGACATTTTTTAATATTTTGAAATATTATCTTTAGCAGATAAATATCCTAGATTAAAAAAAAATTGCTTTATATATTTCTTCTTAATTTTTTAAATCAAAAGAATAAGTATAAAATGATCAACATGTATTTTATGAGAGTAATCTTCAGAAACATGATATAAAAAAAATTAATCAATCAACTAAAAGGTCTAAAAATCATATTTTTAAAAAGGACATAGGGAATGTTAGAATGGGTAGGGGAGGGTAAGGAGCGTGGGTAAAAGTCAAATGTCAAATATCACGATCAAAGGTCCAGTGGTGTGGTCGAAATGGCCCTTCCTATACTACTCTTCGGTCAGACATTATAAATTATGCTAACTACTTATAGCCGTTGTCTGTTTGTCTGTCCGCTCTTTGAGATGTAGTAGATCCCAAAAGTGACCAGCATCAAACAAGGAGTTGTCGTTCCTCCCATCCCTTCTCTATCCCCCTCCCACGGGCTATTGCGAGATACAAACAGCTGCTAAACAAATGTTAGCTAAAAAGGAACCACGAGGAGGAACACATTTTCGTCAAAAAAATGTATTTTCATAATACTTTTGTTTATTGCTCATAATAAAAACTGCAATTATCCCAATCATTAATAATATAATTATACATATTTACATTTATTATGCATGTTTTTTATTTTCATTAATTTTAAGATATACAATAATATATAGATAATTTTCATTGTTTCATAGTTTAGCTCACTTTTGTTCATAAAGTAAAAATTAATTAATTATCTCATTATTTATTTAGTTTTTCACGGGCTATTGAAATAACGTATATCAAATGTCAGTGAAAAATATTTAGCAAAATGGCAACGTCTATAGAAACAAAAGCGAAAAACAATTTTAGTCAAAAAATAATATTTTAAAAATTTATTCAAGTTTAATTTTTCCAAGAAAACTACAACACTTTATATATGGAATCAAAATCAATTTTAAAATTTTTGCTAATATGCATAACATTATACTACCCACGGGCTATTTAAAGATACCATATTTCAAGAACATATAACTTCCACTTACTAGATAACTGAAAGCGATCAACAATTTTCAAATTCAATAGCTCATTTTTCAAATGTAATAAAAATGATATTTAATAAAATTTTAACGACCTTCCATTGAGTTTGAAAAAGCCGATTTCCACGGTTTTTGCACCAACAAATTCAAAATTTTGACAAGTTTTAAAACATTAGAAAAGAAACAAGAGTCGAGTATCGATTTTACATTGTACACCCCCCTAGTTGAGTCACTGTTACACAGAAAACAATAATATCAATTAACGAATTCAAATCAATACATTATGTGAATTTAAATGATTTAAGTTAACAGTACATTTTGTCATTTAAGATTCAAACTTTAAAAAATCTATTGCATTCTAAGACGTGGTAGTGATTTATTGGACAAACTTTACAATAGTGCATATAATATTGTGTATTTCATATATTATTTTATATTAATTTAAGTTTTAAATAGTGAATATAAATTTACATTTCCAAACGTCGATAATCCCATTTTATAATTTGTTTACGATTAGAATAATATGTCAATCTATTTACTTTTGATCACTTTGTTTGGATTGCTATTTTGCAATGTATGTCCATGCAGACGGCAGATTATAGATGTTGAAATTATCGGAAAAGAAGAGTTTAAATCGGTTGTCAAAGTTACCAACATTTATGGCGAAGTTAGATGCACCGGAACATTAATATCGAAAAGAACAGTTCTCACGGCAGCCCATTGTATATACGGATATGAAGCAACAAAAGATAGAATATATGTTTATATCAATGGAAGACCTTATCACGCAATACACGGTAGATATTTAAAAACTCATGAGAAATTTACTTCAACAAAATCTCATACTTTGAAGTATGATATAGGGTTAATAATTTTGGCCTACGATGTTTATGAAACAGAGGATGTCAAGTATGCCAGGCTTTCAAAAGACGAAGTCTTTGTACCACCATTCGATGCTATTATCGTTGGTTATGGAGAAGTCAGTCCTAAGAGTCGGCGTCCTGACGGTATCAAGCGGAAAGCTGTGATGAGAGTAGTGAATGAAGAAGTTTGCGAAAGTCAAATGCCTAGTTTTAATGATAGAAATCCCTTTCATCCAATAATTATTTGCGTTGAGCAAATTTCAGAAGATATTGATGATACATGTTTCGGAGATTCTGGGGATCCGCTTTTCATAACGGATTCTTCCTCTAATGAGCTTCTACAAATTGGACTGATGTCCTTTACATCTCCGAAATGTGGTGCATATAAGGGATTTATTTCAACAAGTTTCTATTGGAAATGGATTCAGGACAATAGCGGTACTAATAACATTATGGCGTATTTATCATTAACCAGGGCTCTATATTGTAGTGTAGTTGCATTTTTATTAACAACATATTTATATTAATCTAGAAAAGATATTTGTGTTTTATATTGTAATGCCATTAGTGAAAATACTGTAATAATTATGTTTGTCCTTTTATTTTCAACAATAAATATTTGTTATTGTTTTTGAAATACAATTTATACGAATGCTCGGTTTTCTAATCAATGATTTGTAAACGATATATTTACGATTGAGTAAAATATCTTTATATATTGAAAACGAATTGACTTTAGTATTACACATATATATATATATATTCTATACGGTAGTATATAAGTACCTATTTAATTATTTATTGAGCTGTAATATGCGTAAAGAATTATGAATATTTCTAATATGATTCATATGTCAATAATAGAGTTAAAATTATGCAATCATAGTAATATTCCATAATCTGAAGTTTCTGGACGATTTACTAGTTGCGATAAATAAGAATTTTGGTCAGATTCTTGCAACTAAACTTACATAATACATATAGCTTTTTGTTTTTGAAGAAGATTAATAATCACGATAATGATACGAAAAAAATTCTTTATTAAATGCTGACTATAATTTTGTTTGATGTACTTGTTGATCATAACGGAATCTAAATAGATTAGAAGGTACTGATTGTAGTATACATGAGATGTTTGAGAAAGTTTGGAAGAAATAAAACTGCTTAATGTTTGCAATATAAATAGGAGTCAAGCTTAACCCAAACGATGCAATGGATATCATTTGTACTTCACAGTTTGTAGCTTATTAGACACTATATTAATTCTGTAATTTACACAAATGACTTGTTATGCATAACGTTTATCAAAATTTGTAATATTAACTATAACATAATGTTCCGTTACTTGTTTACCAGTTTTATTCTTAGTAATTTGAGGAATCATATATTTCGATGAAGGATTTCATACTGTTATATTATCATACAATGTACAAATAAAATTTTCAATAATTATGATTTATGAGACATTTGCTCACGTAAAAACAAATTGACTTGACCATTGATTATCCACTAAAAGATATTATTAAAATATTTGTTTTCGCACTATGTTATCGCAATTTGTTTTCCTGTTCAAAGTTCTGTTCCTGTCGCAGCAACAGAACAGAACACATACATACGTGATAATCTTCAAACATTTATTATGTTCACGCATTGATGTTATGTATGTTAGTTCCTTTTTGTTGCTTTAATTTCTTTCAGTAATATTTTTGTAAATAACTAATTTCCATGATATACTACCCAGCCTATTTGATAAATGCTGTAAAGAATAAGTTTAGATGGTTTCATTTGTTCATATTAACGATATAAATATAGCAACAATTAAATATTAAAAAAATACCATAAAAAAGTTTTACTCATTCTAATGTGTAAATGTTTTTTATTGTAATAAATAGATATGAAAACAAAAAACTGTTAATTGAATATGATTTATGATTTGTTAAACATACACCATCGTTGTTCGGCTAGGACAAATTTTTATAGAGATATTGCTAAATCTATTGTTTTTAGGTAATGATGCTGATTTCGCTATATTATACATAATATATAACTTTTTAAAGCATATTATTACTAAAATTTGTAATACTATTTCACGTATTATAAGGTATGGCAAAAGTATTACTTTTTTATTATAATTACTATTTATTTGTATTAAGACAAGTATTTTAGGAATATAATCAAATAATACTTATAAGTAGTATAAGAAGAGTCGATTCTGGCACAACACTTGACCTTTTACTCTTTAGCCTGTTGATCACTTGTTTCCAAGTGTTTATTGGAAGAGTGGATTTGACTCTTCAAACGATTTATCACTTGTTCCCAAAATGAATATAGATAAATTGAATATAAATGGAGCATCAAGAATCATTAGTCAAAAATGTACCCGGGCTTTGCATCAAGTGTATAAATAGTGGCAATGTCAGCTATCAGCTAGCCTCACTCATTTATTATTAAAAAAATGTATAAATAAAGAAATCTTCGAAGCTAAAATTTATTCTGCTTCCATCTCTCGACACTAACGGTCTTATTCGCCCGCTACAAATGTTTTAAACTATTTTATTTATGAGAATAAAAAATTACTAATGCAAAACAACATATTAAAATATAACATTTGAATTATTATTAAAATTAAATGTTTTGTTTAACAAAATAGTATAATTTAAAAATTCTAAACATTAAATACAGGGTAAAATGTGTCTAACATTTAATAAAATATAACATATAATGTATATGAACCATGGCATGGAACATCAAAGTTAATAGCAAACACACACAATGAACATATTTAATGATAAATTATATGTTGAAAATAATAAATGAAAATTAAATAAAAAATTAAATAAAAAATTATATAAAAAATTAAATTTAATTAAATTAAATATAAAATAAAATAAATAATATAAAAACATTTTTAATAATTTATTTTTCATTCATTCATTTCATTTTTTATTTAACTTATCAAAAAAAATATCAATAAAATCTGATTTTATTTTAAAAAAAAAATTAATACATAAATGCTATAGTTTGAAATGTTCTTATATTTTTTAATTGTTTATCTGAATAAAGTCTTACATTTGCCCAATGAAGAGTTTCAAATATTTCATCCTTTCCACAAAATATGAATTTAATAGATATAAGTAATCGAATCTAAGAGGTCCATTATATTTTTAGGAATATAACATAATTTTACATAATCTAACCAACTATCCATAAATTCTTTTCATTCCATATATTTTTCTGTATTTAATTTTTCCATTTTATTATGTTTTTTTTTATTAATAAATATTTTAAGACAAAGATTTTAAATTCATTTTTTGGTTATGGAATTTTATCATTTTTTGAAATATTATTTTTAGCAGATAAATATATTACATTAAAATGTATGCTTTATTTATTTCTTCTTCAATTTTTTAATAAAAAGAAGAAATTAGTATAAAAGGATCAAAATGTATTTCATCAGAATAATCTTCAGAAACATAATATTTTTAGTAAAATTTAACCAATCACTAAATATTATTTTGAACAACCAAAATAATTCA
>JAUZND010066160.1:0-17568 GCA_034780555.1 Coelogynopora nodosa | reverse complement strand
TATTTTTGTATTCAGTATATTCACTTTTGTCTGTATTCATGCATTTATGTATACTCATGTATATTCATGTATTTTTTCAATAATAAATTTTTTAATAATTTTTTTTTACATTGGGGCCGACTACTTATGCGCCACCCTGTATAATTATCTGATTATCTTATCCACAAGAAGGAACTATTTGTAAATTTTGTGAAATGAATTACACAGGTGCAGCTTTTTGTTTGTTATGTCATATCACAATATGATGTTCAAAACTATAACTTTTGTACATATAAAAAACGAAAGAGTAAATGCGTTTTTTCTAATGTTCAAATATTATGTCAAAATTAAGTTTACGTTTGATTTAAACAAATGATTATGTTACAGTTTTATTTGCTTTGATTTGGTTTGTTCTTTTTGGTTTAACTGCTGTTTTTGTTATTTTACCGTTTAATTTGCACAAGCAAAATATAATCTGCTTCAATTATTTTTAAATAAAAAAGTAAGAACCATGAGAGTTTGTCAATACATCATTAGTGAATGTTAATAAACCTCCACAGGATGTTAGTACATTCCCAGAAAATATCAAAACATATTCGACACGAGCTGACACGACACGAAAAGAAGTTATACTAATGATACTGATACAATTCGCACGGAAAAATAGTATTTGAAAAATGGCTATAAGGAAATTTTACCATTATTAATTTTACAACGTTATTATTTTTTTTGTCATGTTGTTTCATTTTTGTAAATATCATATATTTTTTATTATATTATATAAATGCAATATTACTATGTTTACAATAACCCTTGATGTCTGATACCCCATACCAACAATGGTAATGTACTGCTGATAACATTAATAAAGGGAGATTATAAATGAACATATATACATTATACTAAATTATATAATAGCAAGATCTAATCACTTAAGTAAAATTATAATTACTAATACACTGATTAATTAATGTAATAATATAAGATAATATAATAATATGATAATAATAATCATATAATAATAATAAGATAATAATAATAATTATATAATAATAAGATAATAATAATTATATAATATTCTTCATGTTCATAGACGTCTAGATAGTAGATAATATTCTTGATATTCATAGACGTCTAGATAGTAGATAATATTTTGCAAAAGATCTTATAAATTTGTTTTGTATCTTCATAATTAAATTTCACAATTTATTGATAGATATTACTATATAATGTTGCAGTCAAAAAATCAAAAAATGTATGTATTTTATATTAGACGTATAATTCCATTTCTTCTCGAAAAAGGACACATTTAAATTTTTCATAAAAATATTAAAACAAATCAAATATTTAAAAATGAAAACATATCAGTACATTACTTTTAATAGAAATTGGCGTTGCTGCACTTTTAAACAAATAATAAATTTTCAATATATTTTAAATTTAATATTTATAAATAATGGTCACGCTATTTTTTCTAAATATTTAAAATGTAAGTTAAAATGCACGTTATTATATACAACCTTGTATATATCTATTCTTGAGTAAACACAATTATATTAATACAATTTAAAACTGTTAGATATACAGTTAAACATTGATATATATAATGAAAATAGGGTATACATCCATATTGTTTAATTTATTTTGTAGAATAATATAAATATTCATTATATAGATATAGTAATATATTAAAGAAATTATTTAATACTTAATTTAATTACATACATTATGTATATGTATATATATAATTTTAAAAATAGTAGTTAATTATATAATTTCATTCATTACTACACTTGCATATTTAAAGGTACATTTTATTGAAATCTTTCAGCTATACATCTTAATTCTTTGTCAGTATTGACCAAACACATTGGAATAAACATTAAATATTAAAAGTCCATGGTCATAACAAATCCCAGAAGAAGATCAGAACAAGTTAGTTGGTTGTAATATAAAAAGAAAATGGAAAACATTGTTCCGGTACAATATGCGACATTGTCGAGCACCCTCAATATCAAAAACAATATATTTATATTACAAATGTTCCACCGATAATGATTCATATATATTAATATTACAAATGCGCCACCTATAATGATATATTAATATTACAGATGGGCCACCTATAATGATTCGCTTAAAACTATAATTTATGATTTTTAGAGGCGAAATAAATTCAACAGAATTTGATTTATAAACAGTTAATATTGTCAAATTCAAAATGTGCACCTATATGCATTAAATTTATGCTTCAAAAACCTTTGTAGCCCAAGCAATAGCCGTGTCAATTATTCTCGAACATTTCTTTAAAAAGTGTATGTAAAACATTCATAATAATAAATAAATTGCTTACAAAACGCGAACAACAATACGATGAGCAGTGACTTTATTTCCAATCTTTTTATTGAGGTATGTTATTGAGGAACCTTTGTCAGTATACCGTTAATGTAAGAAAAATAGAATGATATTTTTTTGTAGATTAGATATAAGTATTTCTTTCATTATATTATTTGTGTATCTAGTAATTTGCACTTGCATACCACGTTAAACAGGTGTGATACCTGATTGTATTATTAACCCGATGCTACCGTCAAGTAAGCAAGTAAGAGCAAAATAAGTTTTAAAAGTTCAAAATAAAAAACAAGTTCAATAAACTATACAAATTTTACATTTATATATATGAGTCATAATCATTTAGACGATTCACTTATATATTTTCTATATAACTTACCTAATAGTGAATGAATAGATTTTTTAATAACTTATTAAAGATGATTACAAAATGACGAATAACTATAATAACGGATATACATATATGTGTGGTTTATCAATAATTTGTTGCATTATTAAAATCTCATGTTACATGAGAATATGTTAAGCCATGTTATAGTGAATTATTTTATTCAATTGAAAACTTTTACAAGTATGTAAAACAAAAAATATTGCACATATATATTTGGTTGTAATTTTATTAATTAATTAATTTATTTTGACCAATAAAACCTATTTACTTATTGTGATACTTGTTGTGAGTATATTTTTGTTTGTACTTATTAACATATTCTACTTGGAAATTAGCACTATTCAAATTTTGGTTCGTGCTTATTTTTTAATATGAAAGTTATAAAATATTTGTTGTTTTGTAAAAATATTATTTTACATATATATTGTATTTAGCTGTTTTCAATCTTTTTTGTTGGAAAAAACAAAGTTAATCTTAATATTTTATGAATGTGATAAACATTATGTTGGTTATTTTTAGATATCTCGATATTTGAAAATAAAAATTAAGTTAAGTTGCTAATAAGAGTAGTCAATACAATTTTTTTTAGATAGACGGCTAAAGTTATTAAATATATTGTATTCTAATTTGAAGACTACAAAATTACCAGTTTTTTTTAGTTTATAATTTAAATTAAATATAGTAAGACAAATGCAAAAGAAAGAATTCTTCATACTTCCTAGTAACTTTGCGAACTTTTATTAAAATAAATCAGATACATATTTCATGTTGATTTTAATACCATAAGTTTCAGATCTTTAGCTTCGGAGAATACAACATACCATTGCTACTTATACAATATAAAGTTCTCGTATGTGAAAACTTAACAATTTTAGTAAATAATATAACAGATGAATGTTCTATTGTATCGGTAACTGTATGATAAATATAACTGAAAAAACGACACTTTAAAATTATTTTACACATCGACTTTTGTAAAAGTCTTAATTTTAAAACAAATTCACAAGAATTTGTACGTATTGGTTCAGATTAATTAAACAAACATAAAATAATATTTAATTTGGTGTAAATGTATTTTGATATTACTACTGTCGTTATCACTTGGTAAGACCAGTGATATAAAACTACACATGTAGTTCTTTTTGGTGTCGTTCAAAAATAATTCGACCAATTCTTTAATATATTAGGTACAACAGTATAACAAATCAACATTAATCCCATTAGTAAAAAATGAAAAGGCTTTCTGCTAAATATTATGCGCAAATAATTAAAATAAAACAGAAAAAAATAATTGGTGCGCTAATCCCCGATAATGAAAAATACTTATAAAATATAATAATAAATATTCAGATATCTTTAAAAATCAAATGCAATTCATCTGTGTAATAATAAACTGTTTATTATATTTAAAAAAAACTACTGTATACATTTCGAGTTCAGATTAGAAGCTGTACAAAATATATTGTATGTTATAGCATGATTTTATGAAGTTTTTAAAATACATGAAGGATAAATATATGACATTAAATCGAATGGTGAAACAATAATTGTGTGTTATAACATAGGATTGGTTATTTCAACTATTCTTTTCTAGTCACAAAATAATGAAATGACGTAAGAGTGATGCCCAAATGGAAGCGTGCCTCAAAATCAACAATGAATGAGAAAATTCACGGAAATATAAAGTAATAGAATATTATGACCAGCAAGGTGTTTGAATTATACAAGCAAATACAAAGTTATTAAAATAAACTGACTTTCCTACTATTAAGCACTCCCTTTCATTAAAACAAAAACGATTGATATTTTGAAAATATAGATTGATACGAAAAATACGAAAAATATGAACAATAATCTATTAAATAATATCATGTTAGGCAATAAGCATTAAACATGTACAAACAATCTCCATTAGTGCAATATGATTCCAATATAAAATGCATCTTAATATATAATAAGGTAAAATCACAGTCTGTTGCCGCAGTATTCCACTGTAATATTTTCCCAATCACTTCAAACACAACGCACAAAAAGGTGAAAAAGCATTATTAATATAGTGACCCCTAAGGCATAATAATATGTCCACCAACGCGAAGCATGACGCAACGCGCTTAAGTTCAGTTAAGGATCGTGTACCTTAATGTAGTAGATTCGCACGACCATCATCATGCGATACTCTGAATCAATTCATTTTAATTGACTAACGGAACTTGGTTGAACTATCTGTATTCTCCAAATAATGTTTTAACAAAAATCGAATCAATAAATATAAATAAAAACAACAACAACACTAAAAGACTGCTTCTATTTAAAGGCTCAGGAGCAATAGGTTAAACTTTAATTGAAGGTTAAAAATTATTACAAACATGCTTCTTTATACTGGAAAAGTTACCAACATTGTTTTATACAACGTAATAATATTTTTCGCCTATCAAAGCGTAACCTGTAAAAAAAAGATTTCACTAACATATGTTTTGGGTACTAGGAGAACTTGTTTCTGTGTTCTAAATCTATATAGATGTACCAAAAAAGTATTTCCATTTTGTGTTATAAGCACTTATAAGTACTATATTGGTATTTTGTTATTTTGTCGGCCATTATGAATGACATCCCGGATTCTGAATTCCCCCAAGGAACTTTTAACATATTATATAAAACAGCATTGTGAACCTTTTCTGAAAAAATATCTGCTTTCCGCTAATATCAACCACCAACTAATGCTCATGTACTAGATATCACAATAATTAAATATCAAAATATTTGTTGCAGAGTCATCTGCAGTGTGAACGATATCCCGCGACATGTTTTCCGATATGTTAGTGGGCGACCTCTACATCAGGGCAGGGCAGGGCAGGCAGCTGTTGACATCGACTCACGCCTGACTGCTAACAGGGGCAGGGAACCCTCTCGACAAAGGTGGCGGGCACGAAGCCGATCTGTCCGGTCTTCTGCAGCTGTCCCTTCAGCCAGCCGTCTGTCCTGTGCTCCAACACGACCACCAGGTCGCCCCGCTGGAGGAAGAGTTCGTTGTCCGAGGAGGGGGGGTAGGTGTCCGAACACCTGTACAGACAGGGTAGCCTGGGGCAGAAGAAGAAAGACATACATCTAAGTATTCACTTTTATCAGACAAAATAGGTTGTACCAGTCCATTATTAATATGACTATATACCACAAAGGAATCGCTTATACATTATTCTTACGGTTATATATAAACAACTTTTGCTTTTTTTTGTCGATATATATACGAGTATATCAATGTAACCAACGGTTAGGGAATTCAGACGGATAGAAAATATTATTGATACAATACTTTTAAC
This sequence comes from Coelogynopora nodosa, assembly GCA_034780555.1. NCBI lineage: Eukaryota > Metazoa > Platyhelminthes > Proseriata > Coelogynoporidae > Coelogynopora > Coelogynopora nodosa. The sequence goes on along the minus strand of JAUZND010066160.1, from coordinate 11,529 downwards.
GAGCAAAATCAAATTAATGAAGCCAAAATGATAAATATTTATAGAATTTAAATATAGCTAACTCTTTAAACAAATAAGCGGTATTTTTTAGTTTATTTAAACACATTAAAAAATAAATGTTATACGTCGAGACGGATAACAAATTATTAACAAGCATATATAATTATTAAAGTATATATTTATACAATGAAAAATATGTAGTCTGTGGTCTCAAACGCCAGTGGTATAACTGCGCGTGTTAATAGCTAATTATGAGATCCGGATGCCTCTGATTCACTTTCTCAGATTTAAGAATTCCGTATTGAAACATATCAATTTTTATTCAGTATTTGCTGCTTTAATACAATTAAGTTATACTGCTATTAATATCATATTCGAGGGCTTTTCGGGCCTTTCTAGAACATGCCATTGTTTAGGGCACTTATACTATAGATTTAAAAGTTTTATCTTTTAAATATTTTACTGAAAAAAAACGTTTTTAGAGAGTTATTAGTGAAAATAAGCTCATAAATTAAAAGGATTTTTAGAGAAAAATTCTTTTTACGGTGTACACCGCAGTGATTTACTAAACCTATAATTCAGGCTTCGCAAAAAAAATTAAAAATACTGAAAAATAAGTATATTATTGTCTGATAAATATTGTTAAAATTAAAAAAGGTTGCATACTATACTAGCTACAATATTATTATACGTATTTTATTAAATGTCTAGTTATGTACAAAATTGATAGAATCATTTTAAGTGGTGATAAGTCGTTGTCAGATTTACAGTTCAAAATATAGAAACATCATGTACTAAATAATATGTAAATTTGTTATATATTTATCTTCAGATTGTATTTATTTTAGTAAGAATTAAAATAATAATTTTCAGATTCATTAAACAAATTTTACCACGAGTGTTTACAAAGATATAACAATTTTAATTAAAAATGTGAGAAAGGTAAGACTATAAGAATATACAGAATTCATGCAGCTAAGGTAAAATCATTTTCAGGATTTTCAAATAAGCTAAACATACTTTATTCGAGGCGGTTTAAAAATAAGAAATAATTGCTTTTTGAGGGATTTTTTAATGGCAAAAATATGAAAAACTTCAAATTAAAATGCATTAAATGTATTTTAAGATAAACATTAAATTTATTATAAACATTTAAAATATACTAAACCTACTCATAACGATCAAGGTTATCATAGGGGTGCTCCCCCAATTCAACAACAGCTCGTCTCTCAACCTCCCCTCCTCGCTCCTTCTCTCTCCCCCCACCGATCGAAGTAGGCGGCTTAAAACTAGACGCAACTGCCGCCACTTTGGTGGAGGGACCCTCAGTGGTGTCTCCCCCGGCCCCTGCGGACAGGGCCCTGATGAGGGGCTGCTGGGGAGTTGGTGCACCTCCTCCACGGGCCGGTGAGGTGCAGGGGGTGGTGGGTGCCGTGGTGCAGCGTGATGAGCGGGGTGCCGGGATGGGAGGTGGGGTGGCGCCGCCCCGGAGGACACCTGTGGCGGTCTCGGACCGGTGGAAGCATTTGGGCAGTTTGAAGCCGCCGCCGCGTTTCTGAATGGTGTAAACCGGCCCAAGTGGACGGTGGGATGTGATAATAAGTTTACTGTTGCCTTTCAGTTGAATGTCAATTACTCATTGCTTTATGGGTATATAATTATAATTTCATTATACTACTCAGCAGAATATAAAGAAATGATTTCGATTAAATGGCTTTTAAGTTTTTCGGTTATTTTTGTGCTATTGTATTTCAGATAGATTAAAAAAATTATAAATTTCGTTAAAAAAGTATAATTTTTATATGAAGTTTTTGGTTAAATAATGGAAATATAAAATTTTGTAATAGGTTAAATAATTCCTCATACTATTATGCAATACCCATAAATAACTTACATTTTTCTAATTTTGATTACAAAAAGATAATTACTTTTTGAAATATAGATAATAAACTAATGAAGCAAAACATAATTTATATGGATAATTGTATGTGTGAAACTCACTACTGTAGTCAAATAAAGTAGTATAATATATTATATTAAGTAAACATGTTATAGAAATTAATTTGTGAGAAAAACTGATATAATAAATATATTATATTAGTTATTTACACATCTAGTATGTAATGTAATATAACAACTTAACGCACGACATATGAAGAGGATTTTTTATTGTTAGCAAATATCGTTTCATAGTTCACAAGCTAACCTTATTAATTTGCAGGCTATGCTTATAGCCATATATGTGTATGCTATATAGGCTTATAACAGTATGTATTTGTAAAATTTACATCATATTATTGCACTAGTGCAAATGAAGCATATTTTGATAAAAATAACTTAAGGATTACTTAAAGCAAAGATTAATGCGTTCTAAAATAATAAAAGATCCACTGACCACAATCTTTAACTGATTGACTGAAAAATTATAGATTTTAGATTCCATCACTTTTCCAGCCTTTCCTATTTTACCCACTTTGAAATGTAAACTAGGTTACATTTTAACTATGAGAGTTGAACAAACTAAACAGGTTTCATATCAAAATGTTCTCTAGTATGAGAAAATATTATTGGACAATATCACAACAAACCCAATGGGTAAAAAGGCATTTTTAAATTTGACTGACCCAGAAAGTTAGGCACTCAGTCCATTTGAAAAATTTAAATTCCTATTTATCCTATTTAAATAATCTTTAAATGGATTGAGTTTTTTTGGCTACTCTACCATATTTACTTAATGGTTATACACAGGAAAATACAGGAATTGAGACCGTCAATTGTACCTTGGTCTTCTTGGTCGGTTCAGATTGCTGTCTGGATGGTGAACTTACTGAAGCTGAAGGAACTGGACGATTTCCTGGAATAAAAATCGGGAAATTGTCCGCGTGTTATTACTTTAGTAGTTTATCTAATATTCATTATTCGTCCCATATTTTTGTTATGGATTATTTATTATTTCATCTTCATTACATTTGTAAAAACACTACATCAATATTATTATTAACGTTTATTGACATATAATAAGTTTTAAAAGGTTAATTTTTACTTTCTAACATTCCGAAGAATGGATAACATGAACAACAACATTCTCAAAAACTTGTGGAGAGTTGCGACTACGAAATATTGTTCTTGTTGACACATCTACGCACAAAGATAAAAAGTGATCATCTAATTTTAGTATCTTCATACAGAAAATGACATAAAAATATAACCAAAAAATGCCAATTTGATGCAATTTAAAATGTATAAAAATTAAACTTGTGAAGCCATTAATCCAATTAACTACGACTTTGATATTTTAAAAATATAATCTACACAACAATTATAAATTGTAATTAATATTGTCATGTTTTAATAACTATTAAATTGTATATAATATAATACAAGGTATTAAAATATGTTTAGAATAAACAGGAAAATCTCTATGTTACACATAAAAAATTACAAAAAGAATAGTTCACCTTTAAAATAGAGTATAAAATGTTACTATAAGGCAAAATATAAAAGGGATAAATATTCATTTATTTATTATGCAAAAGTGTAATTGTGTAATTAATATATTCGATATCACTGCGTTTAATATTCAACTTTACATAAGAAAACTCTTTTTAAGTATAACATATATGATATTCAACTATATTTAAAAAGATAGGTATACAGAAATTCAAAGAACATTGCTCACATTATTCAAACTTTTACTAATAAAAATACATAAATCACGTAGAGAAGAAAGCTATACTTCTGTATTTGCTTATTAATATATATTACATTAAAAAATGACATTACATTAACAAATAAACGAAATCTCCTTAAGACATTTAATAATATGATTGATTTCATATTAACCCAAGGCAGGTTCCCTCCACTCTTCAAGTTGATTATTCCCGTCTAGGGAAAACACACATTATCTATAATACTGAAAGGTTCGCGTGCGCATTATAATGCGAAACACTTCATTCCGTGAATATAATGATCACTATACTGCAGTTGTAGAAAAAATAATAAATGAATAATACTGCTTAACTACAGTTTGTCAACATGTAGACATATTTTTATATTTAATGTAATAAAAAAACAGTTGTAATGTATGTAGCTTACAAAAAGCATCAACTCTTCTCTGTTTATAAATATTAGTTGATATATATATATATATAGAGTAGCAATAACCAGGTATATAGCAAATAACAATAAAAAGTTACAATTTTCACAAATTTCATTTGTTCTAAAATTAATAAATAAGTTTTTAAGCTAAAATTGATTTATAAAAGCCTTATACTGTGTAATCCACAAAGAGTATTAACTAATATTGCACGAGGGATACAAAAGGCATAAAAAATTACGGCGCGAAATTACATAAATTATTTACAGCTACGTACATCAAACAACATAGTTTTAGATAAATAAAGGGGTCGTGAAATCCTATATGAATTAATTTAATCTAATTATATGTTTTAGATAAGGAAATATGGCAGAACATCACGCAATAATAATCTTTTATTGTTAATAATTAAAGGTATAATAAAAAAATATACAATCGATTGTTGAAAATTTAAGTGTATTACAAGGGTACGATAATAATCAATAATCATTTATTTAATATAATTATAGGTCACTGATAGATGGATGTATAGAATGATAAATGACCCGCGGTTGAAAAAACTGCATTTCTACACTGGGCTACTTGTGCATACAATTCAAAAGTGGTTAATTGTTGTACTAATTATACTCATTTTACTAACTATTGTACGCTAATACTTTAAACCAAAATATCGATATGCAATTTAAAATAATAGCTATACGTACTATAAAATTATAACTAGAAGAAATATTACAACCTAGCACCACAATAGATTAGGTTGTAACCTTTATCATATCCCATAATATCCAATTCAATCATTTCAACGTTTTTCTTGACAAATTAAATGATCTGAAATAATTGTTATAGTATAATATAAATGCAACATTTTAGTCAATTCTATAAATTAATAATTATAAAATACTGCGTAAACAAAACCGTCCCTATAATAAGAGGTATGATGCATATTAAAACTGATCAGTCAAGAGTTAATATTGTATAGTAGCAATTCCTTTGTTAAATAATTTTTCTACTATGTAACAATTATATAGAACAATATTCCTACATATCTGTAGAAATGTTTACACTGTTAAATTGATGAAAATTAAGATTCATAATTGATGTAAAATAAAATTCATACTGTATTATTTATTTTTCAATAATTAAGAATTGACCCTAGAATGTATTTTACTTTAACTTTCACGGGTGGAAGGCGGTTATTTGAAAATAATGGCCTTAGAATAAGAGAAAGTGAATTTAATGATGTTGTAGATCCCTTGTCGTAAAGCGTAAAATATTACCAACTAAAATAACAAAAAAAGTAGGAAGCTGCAAAACATTTTATAATATTTATTTATAAGTGCACAACATTTTGAGAATATTACTCCTTCGTTCAATATGAAGAGTAAGTGATAAATGCACTTCTACCATTTTGTAGATATTGGGTACAATCCACAAGCAAGTGAGGGAAGATCAAACATTTAAATAATAGTACAACGAAAACAAAACTATAACAGTTTATTCTAATACATATGCAGGGAATAGGAAACAACTATTTTGAAGACCACCGCAGTTTAAATTTTTCATAAATAAACACCTAATTAATTCAATGATCTAGATTGTTTCTAAAATAATTTTTACAAAACATTAGTAACGTAATGTAGACGATTATAGGATCGAGAAATGGCAAAAAAGTTTACATATTAATTAGCAACAACATTTTGACGCAGATAATCACGTTTCGAGCGCGGGGTAGAAATTGTGAAATTCATGTTATCTTGTCCGACACAAGCGACAAGGGAGTTTGTAATAAGTGAAGATAACAAACTAAACGTAGCAGCACAAATAATTTAATAATATAAATAGTATACAGTCCACTTTGAGCTGGAATTGAGACATATTTTAACAGTTTAAAAGTAGGTTAATAGTAAATAGAAGACTTGCAGCCCAATATGTCGATACAAATCCCCTCAGGAAATCTCTCGTGCATTATTTAGATATGCCTGATCGCCGACAACAGACGAATGTTGTAGGAAAGTAAACTTCTTTCTTTAAAAAAGTTGATTATAACCAGTTAATTCATACTGCTGGAATACCGTTCATATTTATTTGGACAAACAATATCAAAACGTGGAAAAACCGATCGGATAATGTTGTTTTCAATTGTAACATTTTTGAATAAATTTTTATCGTAGTTGTTTTTAAGAAAACCAGCATATTGTGCTAGTTGATTAATGAATTGTTTTTTAATGTAAAATCTTTATTTCACAATTAAAATTCGGACAATGTTTCTGACCAGTTGTCAAAACATTTAATTAATGTATTGAACTTAGTGTATTAGTTCAACCACTGTCCAAAAATTAAACGATTTCGATGTTATAAAATCAATACAATATTTTTTTAAAATAAATTAGATAACAGTTTACTATATATAAGTTATAAATATATTTTTCTATACCAAATTAAATATTATAGTATGCAATCATTTATAGTAAGAACAATTTTCTCTACCAAAGTCGACTAAATTCGAACAATGAGAATTGCATTAATGAAAAACTCATCAATATTCTAAGATAAAATACACAATCTGGCATGAAATGTTTTTGATATAATAACCAGAGTTTGATAACACACATATATATATATATATTCACTTATGACAGCCTCGATCTTTGCACAATTTATCAAACTTATCAAACCATCACCTCCAAGCAAGATCAATTTAGATGATGACATCTTTTAATGTTTCAACGATTCTGATAAACAGGATTACACTGTGAAACTTTCTTATAAAGCGAAAAATCTCTTTGTAATTCCTTCCAAATTAGTCACACAGCGCACACATACAAATTAAACTCAGATTCAAAAGTACTGAAAACAATGAGATTAGAAATACCTCAATATGTACAAAATATAGAAACAGGTTGTATATAATGGATACTAAGGAAAGATTACGAAAATAAAGGTGTCACTGAACTAACGAAACTGCAACAAAGCAAAGATAACGATATAATGCGTACATAACAAACAAACGAATACTATGTTCAGATATATAATAATTTTTGTACGGTACACTATATTTCGTATCGAAATACTTTATAATAATTGATTTATACAAATACTTTGTCTAACTTTGTCAGCAAATAAGTACACATATTATTAAATATAGCTAACTTGCTAATAATATGTACGCATGAATGAATTGAAGAATAATATATAAAACTAAAGATTTTGTATAAAATTAACACATTTTAAACATTAATAAAAAATAACAACGCAAATATATTAATTTAAAATTAATAACCAATTAAGAAATATAGTAAATATTTATTGTCAGTAATAACATCGGTTACTAAAATATACTAATATGATTTATAAACGTCATTATGTTATTAAAAGCTATCCAGAAAATTACTGGTATCCAGAAAATCGTGTTTTGATCCAATGTAGAAAATGATACTGCTTAAACCGTTTACACAAGAGTTGAAGACAAACTATGTCGGTTCTGTCAATAGGAAAACATCTGTATTTATCAACGTTCATCACAAGTTGATACAAATACAAGAAGAGTAAAATCAACCAATTTTCATATATTATGTTTAGATTATGTGTGAGAGATAGGTATTGCTTTTTTTATAAAGATAAACATGCTGTTAACTGATACTCTCCTAAAAATAATAAAAAAACAAGATTTGGTTGGGTGAGATGAAAAGAAAAGGTCGTATCTATAATAAATGACATGAATAAGATAAGCTTCTGGTACACTATTGGACTTTGAAATTTAGATATTTTATAGTTCGTTTTTATAAGTCTTATGTTAATTATATAATTTAAAAAAAGTTAAATATATAAATTAGACGCTAAATATATATATATTTCAGATTTTCCTTAACAAATTATAAACATATAATAACTGTTAAAAAGCTTGTAGACACGTTTTATGTTTAGGCTATTACGGAGTATTATACTACAATTGAACGAAGCTATTTTAGCCTATAACCAACACTTTGATATGTTCTATTTGGCAGCAGAAATAAGTTTATCAATTCCAGGAGAACGGCCTGGACTCGACCACCCTATACCTTCTGGAAATAAGGCGGTACCGCTAAGCTACGCGCGCCCTTTTATCCAGAAGGTAGGTCTTTTGCGCGTGTATCGCCTTTTTTGTCCAGAAGGTAGGTTGATCCAGTCCAAGCCGTACTCTTGGAATTAGTAAACTTATTTGCGCAGCCATATTGAGTATATCATATCAAATTGTTGGTTATAGGTTGAAATAGCGTCGTTCAATTGTTATATAATCTATAAATTCTCCGTACGAAGTAACCCTGCCATAATATCCTAATATGAATCCGGAGTATAGGCCACTTATATTATACAATAGTTTTTTTTTACTGTATAATATATAATAAAAGATATAGATATATAATAAATGAAACGAAAAAGACTAAACGGTTATATTTTTGTTGCCTACACATCATTTTAGGGAATGGCATGACATACGATCTACTTTATTTTTGTCTATGTAACATATTTGATAAATATTAGACAATTGTTATAAGTAAAAAAAACACTTCCAAAATAAACTAATTATAAAAACTAAATAAATATTTCAAATATAGAATGAACAGCCTGATGTCATAGTTATATAACAAGTAGTACCCTTGTCAACAAATAGTGCGTCCATATAAGCAAACATATTGTAGCAATCCTAAATAAAGTAGTTGAGTAAGACACATCACTACATCGTTAGAACACGTTACACGCATTCATTATAAACTGCGACAGGAAAAACAAAAAACCAAAAATGGAAATTTTTTAAAATTCTTGTTGATTTAGTTGATACACAATTTATTAATTTACTCTAAAAGATTTAATTTGAAAAAAATATTTTAAACTAATATATTGTTATTAATATAACAGTGAATATATATATATATATACAAAATGGAAATTGTGATGAAATGTTGCTTAGAAAAAAATATGTTAAACTGCTATTATATAAAGATTGTGTCAATGATTTTAACAGAATATATAATTAGACAGCTAATTAATCAAAGAGAGGAACAGAAAGGTATATATTGGTGATCAGATTCGTTTTAGTAAAACATGCTATCCAAAATCAGATTTTCTTCAGTATCTATATATTGTTATGTCTTTGAATAGGCTAATTATACGATACACGTGATGTTAGCTTAATGGCTTGGCTTCCATAGTAATACTCTTTTTTCAATTCACAAACACATCGTTATAGTATAATTCCATTAAAACACAGCGATTAACGGTAATTCAATTTCATTCAAGGATAATTGTTGTGGCAAAACTGCAAATACTAAGCAGACTGTCCATTATAGTGAAAAGCGTAGTTATTTTCCTCACTAAATATAAGGTGTAATTTGAAATCTAGGTCCTAATTCCAAAATATACCAACACATACATATATATGTAATATGTTAAATAAAGCACTATAACTAGAATACAATTTAAACAAATACTATTAGTAAAATAAAAGTTTTAGTAATAAAAATAAATTTAAACGAAAAGGACTATATCAAAATTAATTAAACGAATCCAAATGATATTAAATGACATATCAAAAAAATAAAATCATTATACAGATGCACTAGTCTAAGGTTGTGCAAAAAGGCTACAATTTCCACATCTTTTGAACGATCGACTTTTATCAATATCTAGCCAATTGTAATTGTAGCTCTATCCCTTATATGTATTGATTTATCTTAATAGATATGCGCAGAGTACATAGAGTGGCTACCAAAAGGATGTAGCCCTAATACTCACAGTCCTATAGTTTATAATTTTAATATAAAATTAATAAAACTTAATAAAAGTGAATAAAAATGTAAATAAACTTCGCACAAACCATATTTACTTGTACAATACAGGAAATTCAATTATTGTGTGAATTTTTTGAATAAATTATAAACAGTAAGCTTTAAATAAGTGCTTTTGAAATAAAAAACATCAAAATTTACATTTACGAGTTTCAAAATTTAGTAAATAGATAAATAAAACTAAATAAATTTATAGATTAGTATGCAAAACGATTTTTATTTTACAAAATAACTGAAACTGCTTCGAGGAAATAAATGGAAATATTGATTATTATCAGTAGTCGTAATATGCCCAAAAATCACATCTGTTATTATGAACAATAATAATCCTCGTACTATAAACTGTGACTCGTATTCTATGAAATCTTTGTAAGCTTACTGTTTGGAAGATTAAAACTAAATATGTTGATGTTAACTTAGAATAAAAACTTACTGTGGTTCCTTTGGCGTTTTATATCTATATATTCTTTAGAAAATTATGTGTAGGGACCTGGCTCGCGTGAATTCCCTGGCCTGGTTCACTGGTGTTTCTCTTATTTTACTGAAGTGAAAGTATAACAGCTGCTCCCTGCTTTCTTCACATTTAGTTATTCAAAACATTTACCCATATTTAATAATCTCTAAAAAAATCATTCATTTTAAATTTAAATATTAACCATAAAGTGAAAATAATGGCGTGATGTTTGAAAGCATCCAATGTTTTACAAAATATTAATAATCCGAGGTTGCAAACACCCTGAGGGATCAACATAGAATATACCATCCGTCTGTACACGCCATTATCCACAAATGACAATATCTTTTTATAGGCCTAATTAATTATAATTTAAAGTATGACGAACAATTTGAGTACAGATTAAATTATTTCGCACTATTTATAAACCTGTATACCTATAAAATGATATAAATGACCTATAAAAATATTAATATTATCTTTATTCAACCTTTACCCATATTGTCACATAAATCACAGTATAAGCACAATATGTGAGTAGAAAATATATAGAACATGTAGTATCGTACTTTATAGTTTTACTAATAGTAATTTACAATTAATTTTTGACATTCCAAAACCACAATTTGATATAAACATCATGTTTTAGTCTTCAAAATATGTAAAAAAAGAGTTTAAATTATCATACGCCAAGTTTGCAAATATATAATAACAATTCACTTTCTTTCAATTTTAAATATAATATAGGAGACGATAAAAAGTAAATGGATAAAATTTTAGTATACATAATATGCATGATATGTATGTAATTATATAAATATGTAACGATATAAAATTTCAGTTTCATACAAAACAAAGTTTTAGCACCATTTTTTACAATTTATCTTTTACTTTTTCTATTACAATCTATATTATATTGAAACTCTTTCATGATAATATTGTTAATCTATTTTTATTACTCACTCTCTATTCGCTGTTCATTTTCCCTCATAAATTGCCTCTTTAACTCTCTCTATCTTTATCTTTCCCACACCAACCATCCCTTACTGTTTCTCTCCATCCCTCCCACACCAGCCCTCCCTTACTGTTTCTCTCCATCCCTCCCACACCAGCCCTCCCTTACTGTTTCTCTCCATCCCTCCCACACCAGCCCT